>PVIY010020994.1:0-43102 GCA_004026745.1 Myrmecophaga tridactyla
TAAGAAATGATGAATATGCAACTATGTGATAATATTAAGAATTACTGATTGTATATGTAGAATGGAATGATATATTAATGCTCTTTTGTTAAGTTTTTTAATTAATAAAAAAGTTTAAAAAAAAAAAGAAATCAAACCTTTATCTGATATGTGATTTCCAATTATTTTCTCCCATTGAGTTGGCTGCCTCTTCACCTTTTTGACAAAGTCTTGTGAGGTGCAGAAGCATTTGATTTTGAGGAGTTCCCATTTATCTGTTTTTTTCTTTTGTTGCTTGTGCTTTGGGTGTAAAGTTTAGGAAGCAACCTCCTATTACTAGGTCTTGAAGATATTTCCCTACATTTTCTTCTAGAAGCTTTATGGTGCTAGTTCTTGTATTTAGGTGTTTGATCCACTTTGAGTTAATTTCTGTGTAGGGTTTAAAATAGGGGTCCTCTTTCATTCTCTTGGTTATTGATATCCAGTTCTTCTATGCCCAATTATTGAAAAGACTATTTTGTCCCAGTTCAGAGGCTTTGGGGGCCTTGTTAAAAATCAGTTGACCATAGATTTGGTGGTCTATTTCTGCAATCTCCACTTGATTCCATTGGTCAATGCTTCTGTCTTTGTGCCAGTATCATACTGTTTTGACCACTGGGCTTTATGACAGGTTTTAAAGCCAGGGAATGCTAATCCTCCCACTTCATTCTTCTGTTTTAGAATGCTTTTAGCTATTCGGATTCTCTTTCCCTTCCAGATGAATTTGGTAATTAGCTTTTCCAAATCTTTAAAGAAGGTTGTTGGAATTTTGATTGGTAGTATGTTGAATCTGAAGATCAATTTGGGGAGAATTGCCATCTTAACTATATTTAGCCTTCCTATCCATGAGCAGGGAATGTCTTTCCACCTATTTGGGTCTCCTTTGATTTATTTTAGTTACGTAGTTTTCTGTGTACAAGTCCTATACATCCCTAGTTAAGTTCATTCCTAAGTACTTGATTCTTTTAGTTGCTATTTTGAATGGAATTTTTTCCTTAACTGACTCCTCAGCTAGGTCATTGCTTGTCTATAGAAATGCTACTGGTTTTTTGTACATTAGTTTTATATCTCGCCACCTTGCTGAATTTATCAGCTCAAGCAACTTTGCTGTAGATTTCTCTGGATCTTCCAAGTATAGTATTATATCATCTGCAAATAATGAGAGTTTTACTTCTTTCTTTCCAATTTGGATGCCTTTTATTTCTTTGTCCTGCCTGATTGCTCTAGCTAGAGCTTCTAGCACAATGTTGAATAGCAGTGGTGACAGTGGGCATCCTTGTCTTGTTCTTAATCTTAGGGGGAAAGCTTTCAGCCTCTCTCCATTGAGTATGATGCTGGCTATCGGTTTTTCATGTATTCCCTTTATCATATTGAGGTAGATACCTTTGATTCCTGTGGTAGTTAGATTTAGTTGTCAACTTGGCCAGGTGAAGGTGCCTAGTTATATTGCTGTGGACATGAGCCGGAGGCATGTGAACCTCATCTGTTGCTGATTACATCAGGAGGCGTGCCTACTGCAGTGAATGATGTTTGACTTAATTGGCTGGTGCTTAAAGGAGAGACTCAACATAGCACAGCCCAAGCAGCTCAGCATACCTCATCTCAGCACTCGCAACTCAGCCCAGGCCTTGGGAGATGCAGAAAGAAATCAGCCTGGGGGAAGTTGTTGGAACCCAGAGACCTGGAGAGAAGGCCAGCAGAGATCACCCTGTGCCTTCCCATGTAAGAAAGAACCTCAGTTGAAGATTAGCTGCCTTTCCTCTGAAGAACTAATGAAATAAATCCCCTTTTATTAAAAGCTAATCCATCTCTGGTGTGTTGCATTCCGGCAGCTAGCAAACTAGAACAAGTCCTATCTTTTGGAGTGTTTTTATCAGAAAAGGATGCTGAATATAATAATATACTGATATGCTGAAGTCTCTTGTTGACAAATTCTTTCAGGACTTCCTTGTCTGTGAAAACTTTAATCTCTCCCTCAATTTTTTTTAGAATTTTTATTAATAAAACAGATCAACATACAATGTGAACATTCTTAACATATAAACATTCCATACTTGGTATACAATCAGTGGCTCACAATATCATCACATAGTTGTATATTCATCACCATGATCATTTCTCAGAACACTTACATTACTCCAGAAAAAAGAAATAAAGTGAAAAAAGAAAAAACTCATACGTACCATACCCCTCTCCCTTCCCTCTCATCGACTGCTAGCATTTCCTTCTACTCAATTTATTTTAACATTTGTTCCCGCTATTATTTATTTATTTATTAATACATGTTTTACTTATCTGTCCATACCGTAGATAAAAGGAGCATCAGAACAAGGTTTTCACAATCACACAGTCACTTTGCAAAAGCTGTATCACTGTAAGATCATCTTAAAGAAACATGGCTACTGGAACACGGCTCTGTAGTTTCAGGTATTCCCCTCGACCTCTCTAATACACCTTAAACTGAAAAAGGGTTATCTATATAACACGTAAAATTAACCTCCAGGATAACCTCTCAACTCTATTTGAAATCTTTCCCTTCTATTCCTATCCTTTGAAGTGTTCTTAACAAGAAAGGATGTTGAATTTTGTCAAATGCCTTTTCTGCATCAATCGAGATGATCATGTGGTTTTTCTGCTTTGATTTGTTAATATGGTATATTATATTAATTGATTTTCTTATGTTGAACCATTCTTACATACCTGACATGAATCCTACTTGGTTATGGTGTATAATTCTTTTAACGTGCTGCTGTATTCGATTTGCAAGAATTTCGTTGAGGATTTTTGCATCTATATTCATTAGAGAGATTGGTCTGTCATTTTCTTTTCTTGTAGTATCTTTGTCTGGCTTTGGTATGAGGGTGATGTTGGCCTCATAGAATGAGTTAGGTAGCCTTCCCTCCTCTTCAATTTTTTTGAAGAGTTTGAGCAGGATTGGTACTAATTCTTTCTTGAATGTTTGGTAGAATTCATATGTGAAGGCATCTGGTCCTTAACTTTTCTTTTCTGGGAGCTTCTTAATGACTAATTCATTTTCTTTACTTGTGAATGGTTTGTTGAGGTCATCTATTTCTTCTCGGGTCAATGTTGGTTGTTCATGCCTTTATAGGAAATCATCCATTTCATCTACATTGTCTAGTTTATTAGCATAAAGTTGTTCATAGTATCCTCTCATTACCTCCTTTATTTCTCTGGCATCAGTAGTTATGTCTCCTCTTCATTTCTGATTTCATTATTTGCATCCTCTCTCTTCTTCTTTTTGTCAAACTTGGTAAGGGTCCATCAATCTTATTGATTTTCTCATAGAACCAACTCCTGGTTTTGTTGATTTTCTTGATTGTTTTCATGTTCTCAATTTCATTTATTTCTGCTCTAATCTTTGTTATTTCTTTCCTTTTGTTTGCTTTGGGGTTAGTTTGCTGTTCTTTCTCTAGTTCTTCCAAGTGGACAGTTAGTTCCTAGGTTTTCGTTCTTTCTTCTTTTTTGATATAGGCATTTAGGGCAATAAATTTTCCTCTTAGCACTGCCTTTGCTGCATCCCATAAATTTTGATATGTTGTGTTTTCATTTTTATTTCCCTCGAGATATTTACTGATCTCTCTTGTAATTTCTTTCTTGACCCATTGTTTTTTTTTTAAAGTGTGAAGTCTCTTTCCTTTCCCCTCTGGGAACCAGCCTGTGGGGGAGTGGCACTAGCCACCATGGCTTGGGGGACAGATGGTTCTGGGTGGGATCGCAGCCGGTCCAGCTTGTCCAGACTGGTATACGCTGTGTGTCTGGTCACTGACGTGGTGCCAGCAGTTGTTCTGTTCTGTTTAGCTTTTTGAGGAACTGCCAAATTGTCCTTATCCAAAAAGCCACTGCGGCTACTGCCTGTCCCGCTGCTGGGGCCACAGCCAGTCCCACCACTGCGTCTGCCACCACCACTTCTCCCGCCCTGTGCAGCCACTGCCTCCATCTTGTCCCTCTCCCTCCATTTTGAAGGACAGTTTGGCTGGGTACAGAATTCTTGGCTGGAAGTCTTTCTCTTTGAGAATCTTGAATATACCATACCACTGCCTTCTTGCCTCCAGGGTGCTAGTTGAGTAATGTGAACTCAGTCTTATTTGGTTTCCCCTGTATGTAGTACATTGTTTTTCTCTTGCTGCTTTCGGGATTTTCTGCTTCTCTTCAACATTTGACAGATTGAGTATGCATCTTGGGGAAGGCCTTTTTGGATTTATTCTGTTTGGAGTTCTATGGGCTTCTTTGACTTGTTTATTTATGTCTTTTATCAGGGTTGGGAAGTTTTTCCCCATTATATCCTCAACTACTCTTCTTAGCCCTTTACTCCTCTCTTCTCCTTCTGGGACACCAACGATTTTTATATTTGTGAACTTTGTTTTGTCTATCATTTCCCTGCGATCCAATTCAGTTTTTTCCATCTTTTTTTTTTTGCCATTTGCTGTTTTGATTCTTCAAAGTCAGTTATCCTGTCCTCTATGTCACTTATTCTTTCTTCTGTTTCTTCATATCTGGTGTTGAGTGCCTCTGGTATGTTTTGTTTGTTTGTTTTGCATGAGTAGCACTGGGAACCCAGGTCTCCAGAATGGCAGGTGAGAACTCTGCCTGCTGAGCCACAATGGCCCCCTCTAGTATGTTTTTTAGTCAACAGAGTCTTTAATCTCTGTGATATCTGCTATTTTTCTATTTATTCTTTCAAATTCCTCTTTATGCTCTTCTACTGTGTTCTTGGTCTCCTTTACGTCATTTGCTATCCCACTTATTTTATTAAGTAGAGTTGTATGAACATCTTTGATTAGTTGTTCCAATGTCTGTATCTCCTCTGGTGTTTTAATGTGGTCATAAGGCAGGGCTATATCTGTCTGCATTGTAATATACATAGTGATCTTCTGCTGTCTTCTTGTGGCTTATAAATATCATGGTTGATTTACTTTGGGAGTTAATTTCTTTCAGTAGTCTAAGGCCTTGTGTTTGCAGGATGGTTGTACAGCAGGGAGCAGGGTACAGGGTGGGGAACTCAGTGCAGTGATTTGTTCAGGGCAGGTATAGGTGCAGGTTGGAGATGTTACACTGATGCTTGTGAACATGGGTGCCCAGTGGCCAGGGAGGACGTAGGTGTGTGGGTGCACAGTCTTGGGGCGTAACCTTGGTGTGAGCTGGTCTATCATGGGGCCCTTTGTGCACATGTGTAGAGCTGTGGCAGCAGGTCGAAGTTATGCCTTTGTGGATTGGGGGCAGAGGTGATCTGGCTGCGCAGGTCAGCACTTTCTGAGAGCTGGAAATGTGGCTGAGGGCCGTGTGCACGCCTAGTCCTAGGACTGCTGTAAAGTGTGGTTCCCAGAGCTGAATGACATGATTGGGGGCCTGCACGCATGCGTGGGCCTAAGAATGCCGTAAACTGATGCACAGAGCTGGCGGGGGTGAGGAGGGGGTGGAGAGTGCAGTATGAGGCTGTGTGACAGTATATGGGGGAGGGGAGGTGTAGCGTGCCTATAGAGATCAGTGCCTGCAGGCTTCTTGTGCTGGCAACAGTCTGCAGGAAACTGGGAGGGGGAGGTAGCTCCTGAGAAGGACGCAAGAGAGGTGGGCCGGGTTGTACATCGTACTTGGGGTGGGGGCACAGGGCAGGCACATACAATGGGGGCTGGTGGGGCGGGGGCACCCAGAACATGGGGAATGGGAGTGGGCAGCTGGGACCGGGAGCGTGGGGTGTGGGGTGTGGGGCGAGTCGTCGGCCACAGGGCCATGTCAGTGAGGGCAGTGTACCCAAGGAACGCAGCCCAGCCCACCCCCCAGCCTCAGCCTCCTGCCTGTGCGTCCTTGTGGGCCCTGCGCCTCTGCGCCAGGCTCCAGCTTTCTGCCTCTCAGTTCCTCAGCCCCTGAGGTGCAGAAGACTCTCCCAGATCAGCTGCACTCCTGAATCGCTGCCCCAGTCACCCTCCTGTCCCCTCCCCAACCCCTCTGTGGAGCAGGGCCAATCCTGAGCCACTCCACCCAGCCATCCTCCCAGAAGTTCTATGGTTTATACTCTCAACTGCAGTATTGCTCTATTTTTGCTGTGTTTTACCTTTTCTGTCCAATTAGAGTGAAACTCTTTGAAGGCAATCACCTTGTCTCATCCTTCCTCATGGCCCCTGCAGCACTTGCTGCATTATTGCCTTTGTAAGTAGAAGCGTATGTAGACAGTGGGTGGCCAATCAGGTTTCAGTGAAGCTTTGATTAACAAGGCCTGCACCAGACAGGAGAGATTGTCCTAGTCTTAGTTGTGGTGCAGTAGAATTAGGATAAGACACCAGGAGTCCAGGGACTGTAAACATTGCCATATAGAACTTCCAGCTAACACCCCAACTTGCTGACCTACCTCCAGGTCCAGGCTGAAGTTGCCAGTTTCATCTTAAAAGGGCGAGATATGGATCCCTCTTCACACGTGGACGCACGCCCAGAGGCTTTAGTGCCTTCAGATAAATGCTCACTAATACCAGCAAGTCCGAAACGTTGTCTGGAACTAGGACTTAATGTCCTGTCTTGAGGACAAACTAACCCTATTCCCAAGTCTACCAACTCTAGCATCCCTCAGTATTTTTCACCATATCTGCCAAGTTATAGTGATTGCACTTTGAAAATGGAGCAGTGTGAGCAAGAAAATATTAGTCTTTGTTCAAGGAGGCAGAGTCTCCTATATTTAATGAAAGTTACTCACAGCCTAATCACTCACCTATCATATTATCTATTTCTTTCATATTCATTGATTGCCTGCATGATACAAGTAGCTATGTGAGCACTGAGAAGGAGGCAGCAAATGATCTGCTTTCCTGCCCTCTGCATACTATAATGTAGGAAGGAAGATGATTCCAGTTCTCTACTCACATATCCACAGCATGAGTTATATGATGATTATCATATTATTCATTTATTAATTGTTTGTTCTTTGCCTCTGTGCTAAGGGTTTTAATAGACTTTGTCTCATTTAGTCTTTGTAACAGATCTGAAGTCAGTCTGCAACAGAGCTATAATTCAAACCTGGGTTTGTTCAACTTCACAACCCACACTGAACAACTCCACTCTACTGCTCCCCACCAGAGGTCCAGAGAGTGAGTGCCATCAAGAACAAGGTCAAAGTTGCTTTTGGCTTAGCTGACCAGGGTTAGCTTGGTGGGAAAGGCTCATCCTTCCTCACGGCCCCTGCAGCACTTGCTGCATCATTGCCTTTGTAAGTAGGCTTTGCCATCTTTTCATCTCTAACTCCTACCCATCCTTTAATATCCAGCTTCTCAGCTAAGGCAAATATATATATATTTACCATGTATTAGAACTTTCCTATGTGTCTTATTTCCTCCACAAGACAGTAAGCTCCTTTAAAGCAGAATTCAAATCACATTCATATTTCTATTTTCTGTAGAAGTCCTCTCCTTTAAATGACGCTTCCCACTGTCCCACCCCATCCTTCTTCCCCCTTCAAACTATCCTCCACAACTGCTGAATTTATCTTTCTAAAATATAGTTATTAGTCATCCTCTACTCAAAAACCTTCAGTGATCCCCTAGAGACTTCAGCCTGACAGAGCTCTCCACTGGTTGATTTCACCCAAGCTTTCCAAATTTCTCTCTCTCTCTAACCTCCTTTCTCTGTGTTCTTGCCTGAGAGAACAGCTTGCTATTCTTCAGAGAAGCCCACCCATAATGCTTCTCTTTTCATTTCTTCCACCTACAATGTCTTTTCCCCATCTTTTCATCTCTAACTCCTACTCATCCTTTAATATTCAACTTCTCAGCTCTGGCAAATATATATATATAATTTTTTTTTTACCATGTATTACAACTTCTTTATATCTTATTTCCTCCACTAGACAGTAAGCTCCTTGAAAGCAGAATCCAAATCACATTCATCTTTATATTTCCCCTTTTGTTTTCTTTATATGTTCTCTTTTCATTTCTTCCACCTATAATTGTCTTTTCCCCATCTTTTCATCTCTAACTCCTACCCATCCTTCAATATCCAGCTTCTCAGCTAAGGCAAATATATATATATATATATATATATTTACCATGTATTAGAACTTTCCTGTTTGTCTTATTTCCGCCACAAGACAGTAAGCTCCTTTAAAGCAGAATTCAAATCACATTCATCTTTCTATTTTCCTATATCCTAGTGTCCTAGTACATATTTATATTCCCCCATAACCACCATTTCCTAATATCCTAAGCTAATTAGAACTCCATAAATATTTATTGCCTAAATGAACCTTAAAATAAAGGAATAAAATAATTAAGTAGAGAGATATGAGGGTGTAGGATCCTCCCTTGCCTATCTGCCTTCAAAGTGCTCATACTTTACCTACCTGTAAAGACATCTAAACAATCATAGGTTAGGGACCCTAAAGAGCACAGATAGAATTGAACCCAGTAGGGGAAGATTATAGAAAACAATGAATCATTTGCACAGTACATTCTAGAGGAAAAGGATGGAGCATAGAGTTCAGGGAGAGAGTAGAGGGAGGGCTGTAATTATAATAATGGTGAGTTTCATTTTTTGAGATATTGCCCAACATCCTGGTATTTGGAGAATTTACCTCTCTTGCTTTGTGCATGTTGTGCCATCCTGGACTCTAACTGGGGGACCTGTTGGTTTCTTCTGAGCCCCTCCAGACCTAATCACCCTCTCACTTATCAGGGAACATGGCTAGGTGGAAACTAAGTCCAAGCAAGTTTTGATGCTTTCAAGCCAACTGAGCTTGGGCTTAAATTGCAAAATAATCACTGGACTTGTAGATTCAGAGATGAGATGAGGAAGAATGATACTTTGTGTGGATGTGGGTGGGTGGGGGAAACTTTGCTGATGTCAGCTGAGTCACTCAGGGACTCATAGCACTGATATGGCTGAGCAGCTCAGCCTCAGCAAGAGGATAAGCCTTTGGGAAAGTTGTCTCCCCACAACACCCAAAGGCAAAAGGAGAGCTGCACCAGTCAGTGGGTGGGATGGGGTGTTGGCACTGGGAGAACCTTCCTAGAGAAGGTTCCTAGGGTAAAAACATAAAATAGTTCTGTCAGGAAGGTTTCTTGACTGTGAAAACTTCTTTGCCCCATCTTGGTTCTATTTACCTCACACCAGCTGCCTAGAGAACCCAATCCTTGAGGTGTGTGCTGGTTTGAAAGTATTATGTATCCCAGAAAAATCTTGTCTTAATCCTAATCTAATCTGGTGAGGGCAGCCGTTTCTTTTAATCTGGATTTATTACCATTGATTAGATTATATCCATGGATATGTGACACACCTAATTGTGGGTGTGACCTTTGATTAAATGGAGATGTGACTCCATCCATTCAACGTGGGTCTTTATTAGTTTACTGGAGTCCTTTAAAAGAGGAAACATTTTGGAGAGTCAGAAATGACAGAAACCTTGGAGCCAACAGAGAGAGCAGGTGCTGACACTTGGAGAAGAAAGACAAGGATGTTTGGAAATGCTTAGAGCCCAGTAGACATTACCAGGAGATGTTAAGTACATCAGAACCTGGAGAGAGCCAAGGGAAACCAAGAGATGAAAGTCAGTCCCAGAGAAGCAAACTGAGGAACCCCCACAGGAGCAGAAGCTGAAAGCAACGGAGCCCAGGAACAAGAGACCAGCAGATGCTAACCACGTGACTTCCCAGCTGACAGAGCTGTTCTAGACCCACTGGCCTTTCTTGAGTGAAGGTGACTTCTTGTTAGTGCCTTAATTTGGCCACTTTCACTTCCTTAGAACTGTAAACTTGTAACTTATTAAATTCCCCTTTAAAAAAGCTGTTCTAGTTCTGGTAGATCGCATTCCGGCAGCTTGCAAACGAAACCAAAGTGAAATCTGCCTTTGTTGTGCTCTACCGTGGAATATACAGCCTTTTTCTGATCAGTATTCCAAGATCTAAGAATCCTACAATAGAAGTTTGGGGAATGGGACACTTAGAGATCTCATTAAAAGTTCTTTGGGACTTTTAGAGCTTAGATCTACAGAAAACTAAGAGAATGTTAATTTAAACGTATTGAAAACAACTCACACAAAAGCAGGATTTCCTAACCTGGTGAACATAAATCCCTAAGGAGGTCCATAGTGAATTCACGGGGTGCTGAAACTGCTGAAATTGTATGTAAAAATAACATAGCTATGTGTCTGTATGGCTGCATTTTTTTCCTAGGGAAAGGCTTCATAACCTTTATCAGATTCCTAAAGGGCTGTGACCTCCTGAAATGCTAAAACAAAACATTTTTCCAGAGGATAAAGATGGGAACTGGGCATGAGGGGAATTCGGAAGACATGCTCTCTCCTCCCACTTCCCATGTGCTGCAAACGTGTGTGCTGTGGGAAATGCTGACAAACACAGGGAAGGGATGGTCACTTTTTTAAAAAGGCCTTCAAATGGATAGAATCCTGAGGATTTCCTAGGTTGTTTTATAAAAGTTTTCACCTCCTCCTTAGGTAACACTGCTTTTTTCTTATCTGTTGTCACTGCCACACAAAAATGAAGAATCTCATCTAGGAGGCTGCTGTGTGTTCAAGGAGGGGGTTGGAGCAGAAGGGGAGGGTTGCTTGTTTGTCAGGCTGGAAATAGGAGCCAGTGGCAGCCAGACTTTTCAAGCTCGAGTACTTCTTTAAAACTTCAAAAACACTTTTGGATTCCTCTGAGTAATTGTAATCGTAATTATGCTTTTAGTATCCACAAATGAGAAACTAAATACTGATAGAAAGCTACAGTGCATCCAATAACCCTTTCAATAAGCATTAAAAAAAATTCCAGCAGCCTCTCGGTGTATTTGAAAAATAATATAGGCCCTACATCTGAGTTGCATTATTTATTTGTTCTGCAGGCAATGTTTGGTGTGCATCTAGATTCAAGGATCCCAGGCTTTAGCTCCAAACCCTCTCTCCCAACACACACACACACACACACGAAACACAAGGTGGGAAGGAATCACTGGTCTAATTTAAACCTTTTACCTTATGGATGAGGAAACTGTGATCTAGGAAATGAAGTGAGTTGCCCAGAGCTCCTGGTGAGGTAGGATGGAACCCATCTCCTTGCTTTTTGCAGGACCCCCTTACTGCTGTAGAATGCTCTGAGGACATCCAGTCTCCCACTGGTCCTGGAACTTTCTCCCCTCCCACTAGCACTCCAACCCACCTCCGCCCCCCCGCCCCCAAGCCATCTCCAAAGGGTACCTGAAGGAAGAGAGGGCTCTTAGGCTTGCTGGATTTCCTGGGAAACAATCAGACAGGAAAGTCAATCATGTCATGCCATGCTTTAGCAACAGCCTGGGACACACAGCTATCACAGAGGCTGCTGTGGGCTGAGGATGCCAGAAATCTCGGGCTAACCCTGCTCATTTAGTCCTTACAACAGCCCTGTGAGGTAGATGCTATTATTATTTTTTTGGGGGGGTGGTGGGGAGGTGCATGGTCGAGGTGGATGCTATTATTGTCTTCATTTTACTTAGGAGAATGATAATGTCGTGGAGTTACTAAAAGCACCAGACCTAGGACGGTGATCGTGGTATGCAGTACCATGTTCTGCAAGGCCGAATGGGTTCGGGATTCTCAGATTCTCTTTAGGACTAAGTCATTTTGCTGCTCTTTTAACCACAGAACCATTCTAAACCCAGCCACAGCCTGCCAGTGGTGTCTAAGACCCTGCCTTCCAGAAGATTCTACCTGCAGCAAAAACCATCTTTGCCACATCTTCCAGGGACCCAGGTTGGCCCCACGAACAGACAATGCTCAACTCTTGGAGGGCAGAGGCACAAAAATTCATTATTCTAGCCCACAATCCATGCACAAGGGAGGTTGGAAAAGGTGCCTTCCTTATGAGCTCATTTCCAACTCTGCTGAGACAGATTTCCATGCTGAAATGCCCCTTCCCCAGCTCACCCTCTGAGTTAAGATCCAGGCCTGTGTAAAGATTTCCCTAATCCATGAAGCCCTGCAGAACTACATGAATCCACACTGATATTTTTTGTAACTTTTGGAGCATTTTCTTTTGTGCCTTTAACATAGTTTCTGCCTGTTCTCCTTTTAATTAACATGTAAGAATTTTATAGCCCCACTGAGCTCCTTGAAAGCAGGGGCCAAGTCTTAAATGTATTCCATATCCCCTACAGGTGCCCATCTGGGGAGCTGGATATACCATAGACTCCGGATAAACACCTGCTGAATTAAGTCCAGTTAATCCTTGGAAAAAAATTTCTTCACCCTTGGACCATTCATTCTAGCTACTGCTCCCCTTAAAAAAAAAAAAATTGCTGGCCCTCTACTCCCCACCCAATCCCCCAGGAGATGCATGACATGAAAGTACTGAGATTTGTTTTGGCTGCCCTGTTGGGAAGAGGCCTGACCTTTTTGAGAATGTTTTGTCTGTTGGGACCCCTGTGGTGCTGCCTGGGGGACGTGAGACCAGCTTTTCTGCACCTGAGCAGGGTTCTCACAGATTTCTGAGAAGCCACTCCAGACCTGGGCAAACCACCCGAGTCTAGCAGTGGGTGAAAGACAAGAGGTGGAGGTGGGTGTTTGCAGTGTTCTCCTCTCCTCTTGTGACTTGCTCAAGGGCCCCTCTTAATAAGTGTGTTTGCCTTTTGCTACCCTGGGAGAATGAGAGCCCCCTTTTCTCTGTGGGCCGAGACAGAACGTCTCTGGTAACAGGCAGTTCAGCTTCCGGTCCACCATGGGACTCTCCCATAGCCCAGTGCTCTGGCATCTTGACTGAGCCGGGCCTGGCCACGAGGCAGCTCCACTGACCTTCCCCGGGCCAACCCAGGCTGCTAACTGAAGTCTGCTGCATGTCTAGAGCAGGCTATGCACCTCTCTGAACTCAGTTTCTTCATCTGTAAAATGAAGAAGGACACCAGTGATCATTAAACTTTCACATGCATTAACATTCTATGGTCCTAAAACCCCTGTAGGGCTCGAAACAGCACCCGGCCTGCATCTGCCAACTTTCCACAGGACTCCTAACCACACATTGCAGTCAGGGATATGCCTCGGTGTTGTCCAACCAAGAGTACGGGCGTCAGGATAGTCCTATCGACAGGACAGGGTGCTGCCACCAAGCACCCTAGGAAACTGAGGAGGAGGGGCCAAGTGCCTTTTAGTTTGACATGAAATCAATGAATCATATTCTTCCCCTGGTCACCTTTGGAATGTGCTTTATCCCTTTGACTATTAGAGTACTATTATTCAGTTAATAATTTAAAGATAATGATAATAGTTGAAAATTTTATCTGTTCTATACTTAATGAAATGATTTTATGTCAATTACCTCTTTTTTAAATCCTCATGTTGACCCCACATTGGACATGGGAATTGTTATGCCCATTATACACAGCGGATTCACTGAATAATTTACCTAAGTTACCTGACTAGAATGATAATGCCAGGAGTAAATGAACCATGGCCTAAATAGAAACCATAGGGACCTAGAAGCCTGGAGCAACGTACACACTCTTTTTAAAAAATGTCTTTTTATTGAGATATCTTCACACACATACAGTCCATCCAAAGGCTCACAATAGCATCACCATGATCATTTTTAGAACATTTGTATCACTCCAGAAAAAGAAAAAACACCCATACATCCCATATCCCTTACCTCTCCCTCTCATTGACCACTAATGTTGCAATCTACCCGATTTGTTTTACCTCTTATCCCCCCTTATTATTTATTTATTTTTTATCCTTATTTTTCACTCATCTGTCCATACCCTGGATGAAAGCAGCATCAGACACAAGGTTTTCACAATCACATGGTCACATTGTAAAAGCTATATAGTTACAAATCATCTTCAAGAATCAAGCCTACTAGAATACTATTCACCAGTTTCAGGTACTTCCTGGTCACCACTCCAATGCACCAGAAAAGAAAAAGGGATATCTATATAATGCATAAGAATAACCTCCAGGATAACCTCTAGACTCGGTTTGAAATCTCTCAGCCACTGAAACATTATTTTTTTTCATTTTTTTAAAGTTTATTTATTAATTAAAAAATAAAGAAACAAAATAAAACAACATACATAATCAGTAATTCACAATATCATCACTTAGTTGCATATTCATCATTTCTTAGAACATTTGCATTAATTCAGAAAAAGAAATAAAAAGACAATAGCAAAAGAAATAAAATGAACACAGGAAGGAAAAAAAAAAGATTATACCTACCATACCCCTTACTCCTTGCTTTCATTGATCACTAGCATTTAAACTAAATTTATTTTAGCATTTGTTCCCCTATTATTTATTTTTATTACATATGTTCTACTCCTTTGTTGACAAGGTAGATAAAAGGAGCATCAGACACAAGGTTTTCACAATCACACAGTCACATTGTGACAGCTATATCATTATTCAATCATCCTCAAGAAACATGGCTACTGGAACACAGCTCTACATTTTCAGGCATTTCCCTCCAGCCTCTCCATTACATCTTGAATAACAAGATGATATCTACTTGATGCATAAGAATAACCTCCAGGATAACCTCTCGACTCTGTTTGGAATCTCTCAGCCATTGACACTTTGTCTCCTTTCCCTCTTCCCCCTTTTGGTCAAGAAGGTTTTCTCAATCCCTTGATTCTAGGTCTCAGCTCATTCTAGCGTTTTTCTCAATCCCTTGATGCTGAGTCTCCGTTCATTCCAAGATCTCTGTCCCACGTTGCCAGGAAGGTCCACACCCCTGGGAGTCACGTCCCTCGTAGAGAGGGGTAGGGTGGTGAGACTGCTCGTTGTGTTGGCTGGAGAGAGGGGCCACATCTGAGCAACAAAAGAGGCTCTCTTGGGGGTGACTCTTAGGCCTAAATTATAAGTAGACTTGACCTATCCTTTGAGGGGTTAAGTTTCATATGAACAAACCCCAAGACTGGGGGCTCTGCCTATAGCTTTGGTTGTCCACACTGCTTGTGAGAATATCAAGAATTCAACTTGGGGAAGTTGAATTTCTCCCCATTCTCACCAGTCCCCAAAGGGGGCTTTGCAGATACTTTTCCACTCACTGATCAAGTCACTCTGGGATTCATCGGGGCATCACTCTGGACAAACCAGCAAAATCTCATGTCCTACCTGAGATTCCAAGTACTTATGGCATTCAAACTATCTACATAAGTTATATTAGGAAATGCACTAGTCAAAATATAAATTTTGTAACTAATAAACATTTTTTGCTTTAGTCTCACACAGAAGGTGACATTTTAAAATATTAATTACCATCTATTTTCAGTACCCTACAATAATGACATTCCTTTGTTCTTCCTCATGCAAAAACATTTTTAAAATTGTACCTTGTACATTTCACTATTATTATACACTCTAGGCATTCCTAGATTATACCATCTCAATCTTTAACATCTGTCTTTCTTTCTGATTTCATTTATGTCCCCAGCCCTCCTCCCTCTGTCATTCTCACATGCAGCTTCATTCAGTGAAACATTATTTTGTCTCATGTCTCTCTTCCCACTTTTCGTCAAGAAGACTTTCTCATTCCCTTGATGCCGGGTCCTGGCTTATCCCAGGAATTTTGTCCCATGTTGCCAGGGAGATTTACACCCCTGGGAGTCATGTCCCACGTAGCAGGGAGGGCAGTGAGTTCACCTGCCAAGTTGGCTTAGAGAAAGAGGCCACATCTGAGCAACAAGAGTGCTTCTCAGGGGATTAGGCATAATTATAAGTAGGCTTAGCTTCTTCTTTGCAGGAATATGTTTCATAAGGGTGAAATCCAAGATTGAGGGCTTGGCCTTATTGAAGTGGTTGTCCCCACTGCTTGTGAGAATATCAGGAATTCCCCAGATGGGAAAATTGGATATTTCCTCCTTTCTCCCCAGTCCCCCAAGGGGACTTTGCATTTCCTTTTTTATTTTTAGTTTTTTTGTTGTTGTTTTTTCTCTTTTTTTAATCTATTTTTCTTAGTTTAGTTTAGATTTTTTTTTGCAAATACTTTTTTATTCTCTGCCCAACTTACTCTGGGGTGTATCGGGAAATCACATTAACCTATGCAAATCAACAAGATATCACACCCTATTCAAGATTTCATGTAATCATGGTGTTTAAATAAACTGACCATACCAATTAAATTACATAATGCGTTACCCAAAGTACAAATTTTGCACCAAATAAACATCTCTCCCTTTGGTCTCACACAATTGCACATACTCTTAAGGGTGCTTGTTTTATCGTGAGGAGCATTTTACCAGTTTGGGCATTTGAAGGAATAATCTCAGGCATGTACAAATGATATGCAAACTCTGCTCTGGAGTTTTTGACCCGAGAGCTTGGGGGTATTTTGTGAAGAGACAGTGCAGCACCCATTCTCATTCTATTCCTTTCCGCAAGCAAGAGCCAGAGAAAGCAGAGAAGATTGTGAGGGGGAAATGTTTATTGGGCCAATGCCAGGCTGCTTTGTCCTTTCTTCTGATAATTTTGGTGGGACAGTGAGGGAGTGGGAAGGGAGGTAGGGATCTTTTGCCAGTCAAGGTCTTGGAAGAGACAGAACAGAACTTCCCAGGGTTGGCACCTTTCTCTTGTTTTTCTCAGCCATAGCTCCTGTCTATTAGGCAGAACAAGGGAACCTTCTAGAGATTCTTGGCTCCAAGTTTCCTCCATGAAGGCTGGGGCGTCCCACACAGGAATGGCCATGAGGAAGGCGCACAGTAGGAGCGACACCACCCAGGCCACATGGCACAGGTCACTCCCTGCCTTGGACTGAGGCTGCCTTGTACATTGTGGCTGGGTGCAATTCTTTCCTCTGAAAAGGAAAGGCCTTTGAAAATTGTGACCAAGTTAAATTGCAAAACCACCCTTAAATTGAGCAAAGAAAAATGAGGTGATTCTTACGCAGGTGATGCAAGACCTTCCACAGTACGGTCCTGCCTGGAGAGAGACACATAAATA
This sequence comes from Myrmecophaga tridactyla, assembly GCA_004026745.1. Classification (NCBI taxonomy): domain Eukaryota; kingdom Metazoa; phylum Chordata; class Mammalia; order Pilosa; family Myrmecophagidae; genus Myrmecophaga; species Myrmecophaga tridactyla. Next base: position 16,919 of record PVIY010020994.1, read on the forward strand.
GGGGACACTTGGGCATCTTCTGTGACTTCATATACTGTCTCCGAGGCCTGGTCAGAAAGAGTAAGCACTCTGCGGTAGGAACGGCACTGAATTAGGCATGAAAAGTTTTTTGTTTTATTTATTCAAGTAACACTTGCTGATCTGAAATCAGAGGGTGACTATGGGGCTGGAGCTGACAACCTTTCCCGGCGAATAAACCACTTGGCTTGCACTCACTAAATGCCAGGCACTTTAAACAAATTATCTCCTTTAAAATCCCCACAGTATCTCTGTAAGATAGGAACTATTCTGAACCCCATTTTGCACGGGGGTTAAGTTACTTGCTCAGGCAGGTGGCAGTTCCAGGATTCAAGCTCAAGGAGGGTAGCACAGAGTCTGCAGTCCAGTGGCCTCCATGGGGGAGCTGGGCGTGTGTACCGGTGTTTGCTCTTAGGACCTTGGGGTGGCAATGCCCAGAGAAAGGATAGCCTCTTGTCATGGGAAAGAGAATGTCAGAGCAAAGGCCTCAGACTTTGGGGGGTGACCAAGACCTCTGGAAGACAAGGACTGACTTCAGATTGACTTGTGAAGGAGAAGCCCTTTCCTGGGAAGCAGGGCCCTGACTCCAGGGCCCAACTGTAGTTGCCCAACCTCTGTGGCTAAACAAAGAGAGCTGAAGTGAGGAAATCAGAGTATCCTAGGGAATGAGCAACGAGACGAGAAAACAGGCTGACACCACAGCCGTTTGGCATGCCAGGGCCCGGGGGTGCAGGGGGCAGGGAAACCCCGTGTGCTTGGCTGGGGGCCTTAGCGGGAGCTGCGGGGTATGACCCTCCACTAGCAGCAATCGCCTTTGAGAGCTGGGAGCATGAGAAAAAGCACTGGAACCAGACTGGTCCTTTTATCCCAAGGGGCTGGAGAGCTTCACAGGCACCTCCTCATTAGAAGCCCAGAAAGAAAAGCGATGTCAAGTGTGATGCTGCGGCCAGGACACTTGCCTCATCATGAGTTATGAGGACAGGTCTGAGAAGCAGAAGGAGCACTCGGGCAAGCGAGGCAGAGAAGTGGGCCTGGGAAACAGGGTTTCTCAGCACGGCTCTGGGGCTTCAGTTGCAAGGGGGGAAGGCTGGCAGTCCTTTGCCAGATACAATGAGCTCTGAATGCCCTGTGCTTTGCCCCCCCACTTCCCATCCCCCGCCCCCATGCCTTCCCTCTGATGTCCTCTCAGCACAGACCAGGCTTCACCTTGACAACCTGGCTTCAGTTAGGGGACCTAGGACGACAACAGGGGCTGGCCACACTGTCTTTTAATGAAATGGAGGAAATTTAGCATTGTATGTAGCAGAGACTTGCAGTGTTTATTTTGGAAGTGCCCCAGAGATTGTTAATCTTTGATTGGCTTCACCAGAGATCCTTAAAAAAATTTTTTTTTATTTTCTCCTTTTTTTTTTTTAACACTGCATTATACAATTAACACATGAATACATTTTAATAACTAGGGATTCTTGTCTATACAATTTGGTCCCGTATGAGGACACTGAGTGGAAGGGTGTCCATTTTGGACAAATCCCAAAGGTATGAGGAAGGAGAGCACAAAGCAATTTGCTCACAGCACTCAGAAGTCATGCTTCTAACGTATGAGTTGGTAGACAGGCCCATCTCATAGTTGAGGAGTCCCTGTTAGGCATCTTGGCCTCCTTCCTGTGTGAAGAGCAGGCAGGGGTGGATTTCCTCTTGAGGCTGTGCAACCTGTAGCACCATCACTGACCTTGTCCCTGGAACCAGAATAAGCACCACGTTTTTCTCTGTAATGGAGACACCCTGTGCAGATGACTTTCTGGCATTCCATCCTCCAAAACTCTGGACTGCCACCATCCAAGGATCCAGACCCATCTCTGCCAAAAACCAAGTCCCTGGGCCTGCACACATTCCTCTTCTCTGGCACAGTCCATAAATAATCAACAGGATGCAAGAAATCTTGAGGCACAAACCACAGAGAGATTTGTAATTTATAGGCGCACAGTGGGGCTGCGCGGTGCGGCAGGCGCAGTTTTCCCGAACATCAGATTGTCATCACTGCCTTTGTTTTCTTCTTTCCTCTCAAGCTTCTCCTTCTGGACTGGTCCTGCTCTGCTCCAGTCACCAAGGAAGTGAGAATCTTTCTGTGGCTGACTTTGTCTCAGATCCAAGCCAGGCAACCATTCTGGAGTGGCAATGCTGTCCTTTCCATACTCGGAAATTTCCCCCACCCGGTCCTTCCCCCTTCCTGAGACCTTCCTCTGTCCCGATAAATTCTCATTTGTTTTTTCTAATCTCTGACCAATTCATCTTATTCCTTTCGGTAGCCCCTCATCCTAGGTTGAATCCCTAGTGATGTATCCTATTTCTCAGGGAGCATTCCCACTCGGCTCTTCACACCCGCCCTCCCACCCGCTTCCGACATCGGCGCGACCCCGCGGATCCGCAGGGACTTGGCTTGCCTGGGTTAATCCTGAGATGAGTATATGAAGTAGCATGGGGCTCATTTCCTGTGCTCCAGGGCATGCACCCAGCGGGCCACTGTTTTACACGTAGCCCTCTGGAATATTCCTTACAGAACGTTCTGTGCTAGTGAGCTGAACCATGTATTAGGAGAGAACAGAGAAAGAGGCATAAATTTAGCCTATGGGGGCTAAGGAAGGCTTCCTAAGGGCTGTGACACTTGGCCCAGTCTTTATGTGGAATGTCTTCACATAGACAAAAGGATGGGGAGCAGGTAGGGTCTTCGCAAAGGCTGGTTCAGTCCTTTTAAAAAATCATGCTGAATTGGTAAATATAAAACTCTTCCATTTATCCCCCAAGATTCTGATACACATCCCACATGGGACCTACATCCTCCTTTGAAAACATGCATTTTCCACTGGAGATTACTTTAGATTATTATTTTTCTAATCCATAAGGATATCAGAGAGGCCTCTCCTCCTCTCCAACCTTTACACTTCTCCACAAACCACTCAGGATGGATCTTTCCAAAGCCCTGGCACGGATTCGTGGTCTCAGGGAAATGAGTTTGTGTGCTAAATGGAAGAGGCCGGGACTCAGGATGACGTCTTTCGAGCTCAGAACCACAGCCTCCCCAAGCCTGGCAGCTTCCTCATCTTTGCATGATGGCAGTTTGTTTTTGCAGGGTGCTGACAATGCACACCGCCCAGCTTGTGAAGGCAGAGTCCTGCCCTCGGGCCCCCGGGAACCTGAGCTAGACAGACACTCAGCTTTGGGTGCAAACAGCTCAGATAAAAGGGCGGGCTGAGCACTGAGATGTGAGGCCTTTGTTTCCTTCTCTGAGGAAAAAATGAGCTAAGTGTATGACTTCTCTGAAGAAGTTAGTACATAGGAAGGAAAACCAAGACGTCCTTTGTTGAGGATAAAAAGGAGGCAGGAACCATGTTAGGTGCCAGGTAATAAAGAATGCCTAGGGATGGAGGCGGGAGACGTGGCCAGAGGCAAGTGGGAGACACGGAGAGGCAGGGAGGGTGGGCAGGCCCAGAGAGGAGGAGTAAGAAGGCAAGAATGTGAGGGAAGAGTGCCATCTACTGAGCCGCCCGCAGGCACCGTGGGGCCGCCTGCCCTCCCCACTGTGGCTCCTGTTTCTCACCACCCAGCACTGACTGATCCAAATCAAGGCCTGCTGAGCAGGTGTCCATGGAAAAGGCTGGAAAGTAAAGGTGAAAAAAAAAAAAAGATGAGAAGAACAGATCTTTGCTGGGAACTGTATGATATCATGTAAAAGGCTGAGGGTGTAAAGCCAGACCAACCTGGGTTCCTTTTCTATACCACTCTTACTAGCTTTGGTTTGGGACATGTTGATTATTCTGTGTCTGCCTCATTTTTCTCTTCTGGAAAATGGGTTCTTGTGGGTCTAAATAGAATAGCACCTGGAACATGCCAAGCACGGTCCTGGAATATGGTTGAGGTACAGGTGCTATTCCTTCCATGGAAGAAGAATTATTTCTGCTTAAAAATAGGTGGTGAATAAATTGGACTGTATGTGTGTGAAGATTTGTCAATAAAAATACTTTAAAAAATAGATGATAAGATTTAGGGCTAGAGAGAAAGACCTAGAAAAAAACAGCGCAACGGATCATTTTCCATTTTTCCTATGAGCTATAGAAATGACAAGTTTGACATCCTGTAGGTAGGGAGTTTGCTCATTAACATGTGGGAGCTAAACCCTGGCCTATCAGAGCACCCCCCTGCCAAACCCCAATCAGTCCAGGCCAGGATGGCAGGGGACAGGGAGCAATCCTGGGGATCTGGGGTCTGGATTCCAGTCCAAGCTTTGCCACTGAACTATGCGACTCTGGGCATGTCACTTTGCCTGATATCTGATGTCCCTTTCACCCCTGATTCTGTGGGTCCATGAGGCCCCTTGGAAAACCCATGGATTGACCCACCAACCAATCAGTCTATCAATCCCTTTAATTTGCCTCATTGTAATGATGAAAAGGATAAGGTGAGCCCATGGGATATGTAGTGGAGGCATGGGTTTCCTAGCCTGCAAGGATACACAGATCGCCCCGACAAGGGTCAGAAGAGTTTTTGACACATTTGGCTACAGGTAACAGAAATAGCATCTAAGGCCAAGGGTCTCTCCCAGGAAGCATGGGCAGGGGAATCACGGAGATCCCACAAGGGCCTGGGCCCAGTAAGAGGAAGCCCACACCAACCCAGGCAGCATTTTCCTCCTCTGCTTCCCTGGGGCTACCTGGCCTCTCATTTCGGCTTCTCTTGGTTCATGTAATCAGCAACTCTGAATCTCATTTCTAACTTCATGGGAGAGAGAATTCCGATCATGGAATGTCTATCTGTAGTCTACTCAATAAAAGTCAGATGAGTCAGACACTCGTAGACCAAATGTAACATCTGCAGGCTTCCCCTTGAGTGGTAGGGAAAGTCTTCAAGAAGGGGGGGTGCATGACTGCCCCGACACCCCAGAGGAGGGTGTGTTTGTTAGGATAGAAGTTTAGCTGCTATAACAAGACCCCAAATGATAAAGGCTTAAACAAGATGGAAGTTTATTTCCTCAGTGTAACAGTCTAAGTGCAGGCAGTTCAGGGGTAGCAGGTGGTTTTACTGTGTTGGGGACCCACGCCCCTTCTAGTTTGTAGCTCTGCTTTTAAAATATTGCTTTATACACATGGCTGAGCATGGCTGACCACAATGTCCACACTCCAGCCAACAAAAGAGGGAAAGAGGTGATAAGGAAGCTATCTACCTTCCTTTTAAGGGCACAGTCATTCCTGCTAACTTTTCGTTAACCTGAACTTGGCCATACCTGACTGCAAAGGAGACTGGGAAATGGTAACTTTATCCAGGTGCCCATGTTCCCAGTTAAAAATTCTACTGCCTTGATAAAAGGTTAAATAGATATTGGAGAACAATTAGCAGTCTGCTTTCGGGGCCTCCTACAACACGCGGCAGTGGCCTTGGTTTCTGGAAATTCACCCAGGTTCTTTATCTGTTTAAGTTCTGGCTTTTGGAGTAGGTTATTGTTAAGAAAGAGGTGTGGTGGTCCTGGGAATATCTGTGTGGAAAATGTTCAGGAAGGTGTGACCAGGGGGATTTGGATTAAAGGATTTCTAAAATTCTTTTGTACTTTGCACCATTTCAAGGAAGGCATAAGGATGGTATGCCCCTTTCTCCATCATAACTATGATACTTAAAAGGAAGTTCTTGGCACAGATTGCAGAAGTGAATTTTTAGCACCGACTTCTTTTGGATAGAAGATTTTCAGTGCTATGGGCCTCCTAGTCATACCCCAGCTCTGCTAAACACAGGACAGTGAAGTCATTTCCTTCAGACTCTAGAAACTCATTTTATATCTCAGCCTAGCTCCACTATCTTGCAGCCGAAGTAGCTAATTCATCAGCAAAGCTGTGTTGAGCACCCATTGTATGCAGGGCGCTGTGCTAGCTGCTGTGGGGGGGGTGCAAGGTGGGAGGGTGTGTGGCTGACAAAAGCCTGTGCTCCCTGACCCCGACTGCTCAGCCACCAGGCTGACTTATTCTAGCTGAGGACTTCCTGTTAATCAGCAATTACTTGGCAGTGCAAGAGGCTTCATTTAGAGTCAGCGGATGGGATAGTGAGTCACAATGCTGTGGCTTTGCTGATAGCAACTTTACCCACTCAGCACTGGGCTTAGGGCCTTGGGTAAAAGGGGGGCTGCCAGAAGGGCTCAACTGCGGTCACCCAGCAGCACTGATTGTGTCTTTGGGGAGTCCAGCACGGTATGTGCGTGTGTGTGTGTGTGTGTGTGTGTGTGTGCGCACGCACGTGTGTGCATCAAGACAAGAAGGCAGAAGGGTGGTGCAAAACGACTGTGGGAAGCGAGGTACTCAAAGTGAACTTTGTAGCCTATAGTCACCATGAGGTCATGATGAGGTAGTCGAGTCGGGAGCACAAAGAGCTCCAAGCTAGGAATCAACCTGGGGTCACGTTCTGTTTGAGGACAACTGAACTGTGTGGCCTTCCATGTTCAAACATCATTTCCCCCATTGGGAAAGATGGAGATATAATCGCCTTGCTCAACTCAAAAAGATTTACAAAATGGGGCTAGAATTGGACTGTGAGCCTTGCAAAGGCAAGGTATGGATTTTGTACATGTCTGTGGCCCCTTCGGTACCTAGCATAACACCTTGTACATAACACCTTCTGTATTTTCTAGATTCAGATTAAAAAAAAAAAAACAGCCCTGGAATCACTGGAAGCTGAGGCCTAGTGAGGGACAGTCACTTGTGTGAGGCCACACAGGTGAACTGAGAAGATTAAACATGGAAGGTGCCCAGTACCTGACATCTACTCTGCATTCAATCAGTTAGTGTCCTTCCTTTCTTTTACCTCTCACACCTCTGCTCTTGCATCTCACTTTATTGCCTCTGAATTATTTGGCAAAAATCAGATGGCTTGTTAAGGCCGAAGTGGGATTATTTGCAGGTCTGCTGTTGCTGACTTTTCCTACCAAGCTGTACCTGTGCCCATGGCTTAAGGCCAGTGGTTAAAGAGCAGGGGCTCTGGAGCCTGACTATCTGGGTTTGAATCCAATTCTGCCATTTACTAGCAGCATGACCTCATGTAATCAACTTATGCCTCTCAGTTTTCTCTTCTGTAAAATGGGGATAGAAACTGTGCTTAACCTAATGAGTCGTTTTAAGTTGAATTAAGTAAGTAAAAATAGGTAAAAGTACTTAGAAAAGTGCATGGCACATTGTAAACACGTGATTAAGTATTTGCTATCCTTCCAGATTAATGCTGGGCTTATACTGCTGCTGTGGTGGCTTCAGAGATGGTAACTATCCTTTATAAGAACAGCCATCTGGTGATGGTGGAGTTTGTTACTGCTCAATAGGATAAGATTCTCATAGGTGTTTTGAAGGACTACGGACTTTATAAATTTGTCGCTGTCTGGAGTGCTTCTCTCTTTTTCAGTTAAGAATCTAAATGATTTAGTAGTGTACCATGCAATTGGTTGACAATTAGTAAGTAATGGCCAAAAGTTCTTGGGAAGATGCCAGACCTCTGATAATTGTTCTCCATCCCTAGCACACTGAGGGCTGAGATGGGATGTTGGCTTTTATACACACATCTCCTATTTCCTTGAAAACCTTTAAAATCCCAACTTCCATTCAAATTTGCACAGCATTGCAAAGTCAATGGATCCCCCAGCACAAAGAAAGGGGCTGCATGCCAAAGGACTAAAGCCAGGAAAACTATGCAAGAGGCAACTTTGCTCCTGCCAAGAATAGGGATGCAATTTCCTCTTCCCACCCCCATGGTGGGGCCCCCCAAACTCCTCTTTCCCATTCTCCTTCCATCCTCAGTCCTATGGGGCACAGGTTTCTGCCTGAAAAAGCAATTAAGAGCTGCTCACTGAGGATATTTCCTTCTGACCTATTTCCTGAGTGCCAGGACAGAAGGCTTGTTCTGCTGAGAAAGGTAGCTTTAACTCAGCATTCCCCTGGCTAAGCGTCATCCCTGGATGCTGAGTGCTAGTCACTCACTCACGGCCAATTACCACACCTGAGAGGTGGTTTTTCTTAATGGTTTCCTATGTCGACATCTGGGCTGACTAACCTGACAGGTTCCTGGAGTAGAGCTGAAAGCTGTTTCCTAGTATAAATATGCCTTCTGCCTTTTCTGTTGTGTGCCTGCTTTTGTAATTTGTTGCAGTCACCCTTTGCCAGGATCTCTTCCTGAAATTTTAATTCCAAAGTATTTCAATTAGTAAGTAATCAGCCATCATCATCATCATCATCATTAGAATACCTTGTGGTGAGGTATTTTACATACCTGTTCTATCTAGTGCCAAAGCAACCTTCCCCTCAGTCCTGTAGGGATTTTAACAGGAAGGGTTTATTTCTGATTTAGATTCCAGCTTAAAGTGAAGGGAGGTTCAAACTCTCCACCCTGGGCAGAGCCTGGCCATGAGTTTCCCAGGTGCTTCTATCAGGTCAGCAAATGTTCTCAGGGCAAAATCTACTGGGCGTGGTCACTTGCCTCTCTGGGTTCTTGCTTTCTCCTGGATTTTGCCCTGGATTTTGTCAGTATCTTTCATGTTCTTAAGAAGATGCTTTCCTTTTTTTTTTTTTTTTTTAATTTCATCCAGCTTTTTCAGACGTCCTCGGCTGAAAGGTTGGTCCTAATAACCTAACCCACCATACTATACCCAGCAGTTTCTTTGCCAAAATCCTCAGGGAAAGATTTTGATTGACCCCCTTTTAGTTAGATGTCTGCTTCAGACATAATCCGTCTTAATGGGGGTGAGGGTGGGTCATCTCAACTCAGATCAACTAGACACGCGGGAGTTGCTAAAGGAGGTGATTCTTTTCAGGGCAAAAACTGTGGCTCAGCCAAACCAGCCGTAAATCAGAGAATCGTCTACCCAGGTGTTTAACATGGACAGGACTTGCATAGAGAGATAGTAATCACAATCAGGGGCATTATTTTTTCGATATATTAATTTTTATTTTTATCAAAGTAATTCATGTAAATTTGTTTTAAAAATCAAATATTATAACAAATGGACCATACTAAGGTAAGATGTTAATAAAGGGGGAAAGGTGGAAGTAAAGATAATATATGGGATGGTATATAGTTTTCATATACCATCCCTACCCCCCATCTCTGTGCTATCCGCCTCAATTTTTCTATAAATTTAAAACTGTTCTAAAAAACAAAGACTATTAATAAAGAATCACATAGTACTAAAAAGCTTACAATGAAAAATGATAACTCCCCTGTTCCACTCCTTCTCATCCTTCAGTCCTGGTCCCCAAGAGGCACTTATCCGCAACTTTTCTAGCTATTCCTGTTGGTTTCAACTTACATGTTTCTAAGCAATATACACCTACATCTTTTTTAGTTTTTCCACTTTGTTAATTTTATTATTATTAAAATATTATTTTTTGTTGTTATGGAAAATGTCAAGCACATACAAAGGCAAAGAGAATAGGAGAATATATGCTTATCACCTATCATCCAGCTTCAATTATCAACTCATGACCAGTCTGGTTTCATCTATCCTCCCCCTTTCCCCAACTCAGATTATTTTGAAGCAAATACCAGATAGCATATCATCTCATTCATAATCCCTTTACTGTGGTATAATACATCTCAGATTTCATCAACTTTGTTTAAAAGTATCAGTTGACTTTGTACTATCATACCTCCTTTCCTGTGCTATTCATTATTTTTATAGATAATAATGGTCCTATTATTTTATTTCATTAGTTTATATACCAATTTATGTTTCAACATCTCTACTACATGCTTTCAATATTTTCCGTATGTGTCACATATCAGTTCTAGCCTCCTATCTTCCTGCTCCAATCTGAAAAGACTGCTGCCCAGTTTTATCCTGGGATGTCTCTTCCCCACTCTTCTGCATCAGATCCTTGTCTGGGTTCTGTTTCTTCCTCTTTCTTGGTTTATGCCCTTGTTTTGGTGGTACATAACTTCCAGTAACTTTCTAGGAAACAGAGCAAAGGAAGTAAAAATTTTATATACTGACATAACTAAGAATGTCTTTAGCTCTTACACTTGATTGATACGTTTGGCCAAGTATAGAATTCTAGCCTCCTATGTGGCTGTTGTGATATTCAATGCCATTTCTATTCTTTATCCTTTGTATCTTTTCTCTGAAAGTTTTTAGGTTCTTCTCATTGACTTCAAATGTTCTGGAAGTTCACAATTATGTGCGTTGGTATGAGTCTTTCCTCATTCATTATACTGGGTACTGTTTGACCTGGAAACTTATGTCCTTTTGCTCTAGGAGAAAACATTTTCATTTTATTTAATAGTTTCTTCTCTCTTTTCTCTGTTCTGAGAACTCTTGGTATTAAGATATTGGATCTCTTTGACCTGTTTCTTTAATGTTCTCATCTTTTATATCTTATTTTCCATCTCTTTAGCTTTTTGTTTTATTTTCTGTAAGATTAACAAAATTCTTTTTCCAACTTTTTAGTTGAATTTTTAAAATTTGTGCTTTCATATTTTTAATTTCCAGGAGTTCTCTTTTTTTATTCTCTGAATATTCCTTTTTAAAAAATAGGATACTGTTCTTATTTCATTGATGTAGTAGCTCCTCTTCTCTCTGGGAATGTTGTTATGTTGTTATTCTTCTCCTCTTTTGAACTTTTCTTCTGCTCCCTATATTATTTCTCTCCTTGCTTGATTTCTTTTATTTATTTATTTATTTTTTTTTCCTTGCTTGATTTCTTATTTGCTTATTTTGTGCTCTGACTTTTGTGTAGGCTTTCTATTCATATTAAAGAGTGAGGCACTAAAAAACTGGCTGGAAGGGGGACTAAATGATAAAGGACAGAGGTAGAAGAGGACCTCTATATTGTACCCTTTTGAAACCTTTATATTCTGAACCCTAGTTTTTATTCATAAAAAAAAATAAAATTAAACTATTTAAAGCTTATTTTAAGCTTTATGTACATGGGTGGAGCTTTTCCACTGAAGAGCTTCACTGTAGAGTGAAGGGGTGTCAAGCCGACTTTTCACTGACTTCCAAATGACAATGTTTAAGCTCTTCTCTATAGGCCATTCAGTCTTTTTTTGCACTAAGAACCCTCTAGATTCCTGCCTGAGGCTGGGTTCTGGAGGCACGTATGACTTAGCTGCTAGTTTTGGGGAAGGAGTAGGAGGAAGGTATCCCTCTGTTCAGGATGCCAATTTTCAACCAGAAGCCTCAACCCTCTCCACATTCAACAGAGTCTGTCAGCCTCTAGAACTGTGCTTCTCAAAGTATCTGTGGTGAAGGATCAGTTTCTTCGCTTCCAATCTGTCATGGACATCTACATGGTCCTACTGCACGTGACTAATGCACATCTTGCTTCATATGTCACCTGCCATCATCCAACTGGCCTGTATTCTGTTGAGCAAGAAGAATTTGCTGATCATATACTTGAATGTTGAGGCAAGGTCAAATTGCTGTAAAATTTCTAAACATTTACTTTTAATTTCTGTTCTTATCTTGTTGGGGCCAGTAATAGTTTGTGGACCTAACCTTGTTCACAGACCATATTTTAAGGGCACTGCTATAGAGAAGAACCAACCGTGGTCATCTGTCTTGGGAAGGAGCTGAAATCAGGTTTTGAGGGGCATTGGAGGGAATCCTGAGGGTTGTGCTGCTCTGTAAATAGAATGTCAGCCCATCATTGCTGAGAGCTCTGTGACTCACTCCCACATTCCTTGGTACCCTGAATTTCCAAATCCAGTATCTTCTTGTTGGCATGGAGTTGCCTATATCCCATTGGTTCCCTTCTGCAGGCATTACACAGCAGCTTCCACTGCTTTGACAAGTCCTTTACTCCCCTCTTTCTTCTTGGTATCTGTCCCATTCTCTTTGTTCTTGGGATTTATACTTTTTAAAAAGCCCCTCACTGTGGTGGTGGCAATATTCACAAATTGGTCTACAGATTCAGTGTATCCCATATCAAAATACCAGCTGGCTTCTTTGCAGAAATTGACAAACTGATGCTAAAATTCATTTGGAAATTCAAGTGACCCAGAATACTCAAAACAACCTTGAAAAAGAAGAACGAGGTTGGAGGAATCGCATGCCTGATTACAGAATGTACTACAAAGCTACGGTAATCAAGACTGTGTGGTACTGGCATAAGGTTAGACATAGGTCAATGGAATAGATCTGAGAGTCCAGAAATAAACCTTCATATTTATAGTCAGTTGATTTTTGACAAGGGTGCCAAAGTGACTCAATGAGAAAATAATAGTCTTTTCAACAAATGATGCTTGGACAACTGGATTCCATAGGCAAAAGAATGAAGTTGGACTTTACCTTACACCATATGCAAATTAGCTCAAAGTGGATTATAGACCCAAATGTAAGAGCTAAAACTATAAAACTCTTAGAAGAAAATATAGGAGTAAATCTTTGTGAGACAAAGTCTTCTTAGATATGATACCAAAAGCATAAGCGACAAAAGAAAAAATAAATGGGACTTCAAAATTTAAAAACTTTTGTCCTTCAATCAAGAAAGTGAAAAGAGGGCGGCTGCCGTGGCTCAGCAGGCAGAGCTCCGACCTGCCATGCTGGAGGTCTGGAGTTCGATCCCTGGTGCCTCCTGCCCATATGCAAATTAAAAAAAAAAAAAGAAAGTGAAAAGACAACTCATGAAAGTGGGAGAAAATATTTGTAATTTATCTGATAAGGGACTTGTACCCAAAATATATAAAGAATTCTTACAACTCAACAATAAAAAGACAGCCCAATTATAACATGGGCAAAGGATCTGAGTAGACATTTTTCCAACAAAGATATATAAATGACCAATAAACACGTGAAAAGATGCTCAACATCATTAGCCATCAGGAAAATGCAAATCAAAATTACAATGAGGGGGTTGCAAGCGTAGTTCAATGGTAAAATTCTCGCCTGCCATGCAGGAGACCTCGGTTCAATTCCTGGCCCGTGCACTTCCCCAAAACAACTTACCAAACAAAAACCCAACCAAATAAAAATTCAACAAATGGTGCTGCGATAACAGGATACTTACATGGGAAAAGAATGAAAAGCGACCCCTGCCATACAGCATACAAAAAAAAAAAAAACACCCCACAATGAGATCCTGCTTCTACACATACTAGGACAGCTTTTACCAAAAAGACAGATCTGTATGACAAGTGTTGGCAAGGATGTGGAGAAACTGGAATCCTCATATGATGCTGGTGGGATGGTAAAATGATGCAGCAGCTTTGGAAAACAGTCTTGCACTTCCTCTAAAATATAGAATTCCCTAGGTTAACTCAACAATTCTGTACCTAGGTATATATGTTCATACAAAAACATGTACACAATGTTCACAGCATTATTCATAATATCCAAAAGTGGGAAAAAATGAGATGTTCATCAACTGAGACATGAAAAAATAAAACATGGTACGTCCATACGGTGGAATATTATTCAGCTGTAAAAGGAATGAAGTACTAAAACATGCTTCAACTTTAAATGAACCTTGAAAACATTCTGCTAAGTGAAATAAGCTGGACAAAAAAGGCCACATATTGTATGATTCCATTTTCACGAACTGTCCAGAATAGGCAAATCCATCAAAACAGAAAGTAGATTAGCGGTGGGCCGGGGCTGAGGAGAGGGGAGAATGGGGACTGGCTGCTGTAAGTAATGAATATAGGCTTGCTTTTTAGGGTGATGAAAATGTTCTGGAATTAGATAGCGGTATTTGTTTGCTCAACCTTTTAAATATACTAAAAACCACTGAACTGTACAGTTTAAATGAGTTAATTGTATGAGCATGTGAATTGTATCTCAATAAAACCCAATATAGATTTTAAATCCCTTTACTGTTACTTTAATGAAGTTTCTGGAAGTCAGTGCACCCTGTAGCAGGTCTCTTGTACTACCACCTCTAAATGTGGACGCCTCCAGTATGTCTTATGCACAGTGTTACCACATTCTTAATCTAAAAGTTGCCTATTTAAGGGATTGCTGCTGGCTTCATTAGGAAATACCTTAAATTGGTATTTATTATGTTGGGCAGATTAATAAACTGTGTCTGGGTTTCCTCTCATTCCACAGAAAATTGTTTATTTTCTTTTTAAAAGTTGGTTTGGAAAATAATACAGAAGGCACCTACCTACTTGCAAGCCTGGACCTGCATTCTAAATTAGAATGCAAACCTATCCCATTTATTTATTCAACAAATATTTATCCAGCATTTGCCATGTGCTGGTTACTGTACCAGATTCTGGGTATGCAATGGTGAGCAAATCACAGAGGGCAGAGTTAAATAAGTAAACCTCTGGGTCAGTGTGGACACATGCACACATCCCCTTTGAAAGGACAGATCTTCCTACCAAAGAAATTGAGGATTTTTAACTGTTGAGGAGTTCAGAAGACATTTCTACCCATATATTTATTTTTCCCTCTTTGGAACTCAAGACATTTTACAATTACATATTCGAGCGACACTCACAGAGATGGAAGGAAAAAAGAAAGGAAGAAAGAAATTTAACAGCAATCCTGCCACCTGCCTTTCCATGGATTTAATTTCAAATCATTTCTCCGCTCCACCCACTTTTTAAAAAGTGTCTCTTTCCATTTCCTCAGAGCCGTGACCACCTGCATGTTTATCTCTCAGAAGTACCCAGCTCAAAGGACCTCCCAAGACTCAACTTGGAGAGAATCAGGCTTGAGGCCAGAAGCCTGATGCCAGCCAAGATCTCTCAGTGGCGTAGGAGGTTGGATTGGGTAAAGGAGTAACTGTGCGGCTCAGCGCTAACAGGCGTCAGGGCACATTCCCCAAGACTCAGAAATCAGGCAGGGGAGGGCCAAAGGCCCGGGGCTCTGCTAGCGGAGCCCGACAGCCGGGCGGGAGTAGGTTGGGCCGATGCCGGAGGTGTGCAAACCTTGTCTGGAGCTGGACTGAGTGTGCGGCTGCCCCTCCGCCCAGCGCAGCGTGGGTTCTGGCCGCAGCAAGCGGTGCGGGCGTCACGGCGAGGAATGTGAGCGTGCTGGGGCTCAGGTCTGGCCTGGCTGAGGAGGAGAGGCTGGAGACTGAGCCCCAGAGGGAGGATGTGAGGGACTGCACGCTCCCGGGCTGCGAGGGCGCCGAATAGGTCCTCTTCCCCCAACCCTACGAGGCGCAGCTCAGCCACCAACACGCTGTGGGATCTTGTCAAGCCCCTTCACCTCTTCTCACCCGTAATTCATCTGTCAATGAGGATGACAATCCCCAGCTTGCAGGGAGTTGTGAGGGTCAGCGATCATGTGACGTCTCAGTCTCTGGTTCTCACCGAGGGGTACCTTGCCTTATGTCTATTCAGCCCATTAGGATGAAGGACTCTACCCTTTTCCTGGGAACTGTGTTCCCCCAGCCAATTTCTAGGATTTATCTTTGTTATTCTCCTCTCTTGGTGAATTAAGCTTTTTCTTTTTTTTTTTTTTTTAATATTTTTATTGTCAACAACAAACACACATACAAATATTCTTGCCATACAGACATTCTATACATGGTGTACAATCACTGACTCACAATATCATCACATAGTTGTGTATTCATCACCATGATCATTTTTTTGGAACATTTGCATCTCTCCAGCAAAAGAAAGAAAAAAGAAAAGACTCATATATACCATATCCCTTACCTCTCCCTTTCACTGGCCACTAGTATTTCAATCTCTCAATTTATTTTAACCTTTGTTCCCCCTATTATTTGTTTATTTCTTATCCATATTTTTTACTCATCTGTCCGTACCCTAGTTAAAAGAAGCATCAGACACAAGGTTTTCACAATCACACAGTCACATTGCAAAAGCTGTATCATTATACACTCATCTTTAGGAAACGTGGCTACTGGAACACAGCTCTACGGTTTCAGGTACTTCCCTCTAGCCACTCTAATATACCATAAACTAAAAAGGGGATAGCTATATAATGCGTAAGAATAACCTCCGGGAAACCTCTTGACTCTGTTTGAAGCTTTTTCTTTTAATGTTAAGAATTTTATTTACAATATGACTAGAAAGTAATACATATTAATTAAAGAATTAAGAAAAACAGTGCAAAATTAAAATAATCTATAATTGGCTTCTCAGAAATAACCACGGTTAACATTTTCCTGTATAACCAGTCTTTTGTTCTATGTATAGAGCATCAATCATAAAGAAAACACATTTTAGTACCCTACTTTGTAACCTAATGAAATCATTTGAACATTTCCCCATGTCATCTTAAGTCTTGTATTATAGCATTTAAAATAAATATATAGGGCGGGCCACGGTGGCTCAGCAGGCAAGAATGCTTGCCTGCTATGCCAGAGGACCCGGGTTTGATTCCCGGTGCCTGCCCATGTAGAAAAATAAAATAAAATAAATAAATAAATATATAATATGACATACTATGTTTGTATCATAATTTATTGAACTAATCCCCTACTGTTAGTTATGTCTGGTTTTTACTATTATAAATAGAACCATAATGAAGACCCTTAAAGCTATCTCTTTGAAACACATATCTGATTATTTTCCTAAGGTAAATTTCTTAAATGGAATTAATGCATAAAATGGTAAGCATAATTTGTAGCAATATGTACTGAAAAGGATTGGAAACTCCCATTAATTCTATCTACCATGGATAATCATTAGTAACAAGCCGCTGTATATTAGGAGTACCTCAAATAACTCTAATTAGAAACTTGAAGTCAATTGATGAGCAAGTTTGAAATGCCTCCCTCCTCCCTCTTCATTTCTCAGGTGCCCAGATTGAGTCATGGGAGAGTTCCTTCTTTGAAGGTGGCCTGTGGTCAGGTCCACGCCAATCAAACCCTTGGCATAGCTCCGCCTGGTACACTGGGCAAGCACGGGCAGCTGTCTCAGCTCCTCTAGAATCCAGTGCCAGTTTTCTCTCTCTGGGCAAAGGATGAGCAGGAAGAGGTGCTAAAATGGAGTTTTGGAGACTGCTTACTGGAAACGCAGGTTCTGGCACTCACCCTCTTGATGCCCAGGGGAAGTGAGTGGAAGCACCTGTGATGAAGCCAAGTATGGAAGCATCCTTGGGCGTCTAGAGACAGGTCATTGGCAAAGTACTATCTGTACATATCTACATGCACATGGGATTACAGTCATGGGCTCACAGCATCAGTGCATCTATTCTGGATGCCAGCAGCTCTCTATCTCCCCTTCCATTAACACGCTCATTTCTCTACAGGAAACTTATCTGTAGATGCTTGTGAATTGTATTTATATGTAAGAGATGAATGTCTCTGGAGGGGAACCCCCACCTAAACAAAAGAGCCCAGACTGAAAAAAAATCCTACCAGTCATAATCTAAGGTCCCATATGCTAGAGAAGGTCAACATTATGCTAAGAGGTTCAACAAAGCAGAGGCCCCTGAACCCTCTGATTTGTAACAGACCAGCCTTCCTTTCAAACTGACAATGTGTAGGACCACCCACACCTTCAAATCAGTGTCAGCTCCACCCTCAGAGGTCCAGGCTCCTACCATACTTCTTAGTGCTCATGGTAAACTTCAACTAATATATTCTCCCCTTCCGTGGCTCCTAAAATCCCATTCCATGAAATCTTGGTCAATGGTAAAAGAGGTAGGAATTTCACTTGTTCTTACCTTTATCTCAGGGTACAGACTTCTTTTATTCATCACAGGTAAATAATATCGCCTTGGCTTTTTGCTGAATGAAAAAATATATATAAATATGTATATATTTTAATATATATTAAAAATAAAATAAAAAATATACATTTTGCTGAAAAAAAATATATATTTATTTGATTCAACTGACTTGTTTCACCTTGTCAATTCTGTAAAACCTTTAAGCCTATCAGTGTCCCCATTCCACTCCCTCCTTCCCCCACTCCCTATCCCCTCAACCTGCACCAGCTCCTGACAACCACTTGTCTACATTCTGTCTCTATAGATTTGCAATTCTGGACATTTCTCATAAATATAATTGTACAATTTGTGATCTATTGTGTCTGGCTTCTTTCACTTAGCATAGTATTTTCAAGGTTCAACTCTCTTGGGGCTTAGATAAGTACTTCATTCCTTTTTATGGCTGAATAATATTCCATTGTATGAATATACTGCATATATTTGTCTATCCATTAGTTCATGGGTTGTTTCCAGTTTTTGGCTATTATGAATACAGTACTGCTATGAAAATTCATGTACAAATTTCCGTGTGGACATGTTTTCATTCCTCTTGGGTAGGTACCTAAGAGTGGAATTGCCAGGTCATATAGAAACTCGGTATTTAACCTTTTGAGGCACTGCCACACTGCTTCCCAAAGCTGCAGCATCATTTTACATTCCTACCCGTAGTGTTCCAATTTCTCCAAGTCCTTGTCAAAGGTTGTTATTGCCTCTTGTGCTGATTTGAAAAGATGTATGTCCCCTAGAAAAGCCATGTTTTCATCTAAACCCCATTTCATAAAGGTAGAATAATCCCTATTCAATACTGTATGTTTGAAACTGTAATCAGATCATCTCCCTGGAGATGTGACTTAATCAAAAGTGTTTGTTAAGATGGATTAGGTGACGACATGTCTCCACCCATTTGGGTGGGTCTTGATAAGTTTCTGGAGTCCTAGAAAAGAGAAAACATTTTGGAGAATGAAGGAGATTCAGAGAACAGAGCAGAACGACATAGCCATGAGAAGCAGAATCCACCAGCCAGTGACCTTTGAAGATAAAGAAGGAAAATATCTCCCGGGGAGCTTCATGAAACAGGAAGCCAGGAGAAGAAGCTTGCTGATGATGCTGTGTTCTCCATGCACCCTTCCATATGAGAGAGAAACCCTGAACTTCATCAGCCTTCTTGAACCAAGGTATCTTTCCCTGGATGCCTTAGATTGGACATTTCTATAGATTTGTTTTAATTGGGACATTTTCTTGGCCTTAGAACTGTAAACTAGCAACTTATTAAATTCCCCTTTTCAAAAGCCATTCCATTTCTGGTGTATTGCATTCTGGCAGCTAGTAAACTAGAACACCTGTCTGATACTCACCGTCCTAGTGTGTGTGGAAGTGGTAACTCCTTGTAGTTTTAATTTGCATTTCCCTTATGGCTCATGATGTTGAGTACCTGTTTATGTGGTTCTTGGTCATTTATATATCTTCATTGGAAAAATGTCTATTTAGATCCTTTGCCCATTTTATAATTGGGTTGTCTTCTTATTGTTGAGTTGTAAGAGTTCTTTATATATATTGGTTACAAATCCTTGTTGGATATATGATATATAGATTTACAAATCTATTCTCCCATTTTGTAGGTTGTCTTTTCACTTTCTTGGGGGTGTTGTTTATCAAAAGTTTTTAAATTTTGATGACATTTATTTTTCTTTTATTACTTATACATTTAGTGTTGTATCTAACACAGCACTTGCTCAGTCATGCACTATTTCTTTTTAACCAAGGTCATCAATTCTTTTGGGTAAGATTGCCAGGTCATATGGTAATACTATACTAACGTCCTGAGGAACTGCCAAACTCTTTCCATAGTGTCTGCACCATTCTACATACATACCAACAGGGTACAAGGATTCCTATTTCTCCACATCCTCACCAGCACTTATTTTCTTTTTTTAAATAATAGCCATTCTAGAGGGTGTGAAGTGGTATCTCATTGTGGTTTTGGTTTGCATTTTCCTAATGGTTAACATGTTGAACATCTTTTCATGTGCTTGTTATCCTACATCCATTTGTATATCTTCTTTGGAGAAATGTCTGTTCAGGCCCTTTTTTTAAAATTTTTATTGATAAAACAATGTACAAGCATATACATTCTTAACATACAAACATTCCATACATGGTGTACCATCAATGGCACACAATATCATCACATAGTTGTATATTCATGACCATGATAATTTTTAAGAAAATTTATATCACTCCAGAAAAAGAAATAAAAAGAAAAAAGAAAAAACTCATACGTACCATATACCTTACCTCTCCCCTCTCATTGACTACTAGTATTTCCATCTACCCAATTAATATATGTATTTTTAATTTTAACATTTGTTCCCCCTATTATTTATTTATCTTTAATCCATATGTTTTACTCATCTGTCCATAAGGTAGATAAAAGAAGCATCAGACACAAGGTTTCACAATCACACAGTCACATTGCAAAAGCTATATCATTATACAATCATCTTCAAGAAACATGGCTACTGGAGCACAGCTCTACAGTTTCAGCCTTTGCCCATTTTTAAAATTGGGTTCTTTGTCTTTTTGTCATTGATCTCTAGGAGTTCTTTATATATTCTGCCTATAAAACTTTATTAAACATATGGTTTCCAAGTAAATTTTCCTTTTCTGTAGGTTGTCTTTTCACTTTTTTGATAATGTCCCCTGATACACAAATGTCTTTAATTTTGATGAAGCCCAATATATCTATGTTTTCTTTTGCTCCTTGTGCTTATAGTATATGTTATTATATATTTCTAATCTACTTTTTTTTGTCTGAAAATGTTTTAATTTCTCCCTCATTTTTGAAGGACAATTTTGCTGGATATAGAATTCTTGGTTGGCAGTTTTTCTCTTTTAGTAATTTAAATATATCATCCTACTGTCTTCTCGCCTCCATGGTTTCTGCTGAGAAATCTAT
The DNA here is from genome assembly GCA_004026745.1 of Myrmecophaga tridactyla. Classification (NCBI taxonomy): domain Eukaryota; kingdom Metazoa; phylum Chordata; class Mammalia; order Pilosa; family Myrmecophagidae; genus Myrmecophaga; species Myrmecophaga tridactyla. The sequence goes on from PVIY010020994.1 coordinate 37,543, forward strand.
GCATGGTCTTATTGGGCTTCCCTTGTATGTGATGGATTGCTTTTCTATTGCTGCTTTCAAGATTCTCTCTTTCTCTTTGACCTCTGACATTCTGATTTGTAAATGTCTTGGAGTACGTCTATTTGGATCTGTTCTCTTTGGGGTACACTGCACTTCTTGGATCTGTAATTTTAAGTCTTTCATAAGAGTTGGGAAATTTTCAGTGATAATTTCCTCCATTAGTTTTTCTCCTCCTTTTCCCTTCTCTTCTCCTTCTGGGACACCCATAACCTGTATATTCATGTGCTTCTATTGTCATTCAATTCCCTGAGTTCCTGCTCATATTTTTCCCTATATTTTCTTTTTCTTGCTGGATTTCAGCTGTTCCATCCTCCAGTTAACTAATCCTATGTTCTGTCTCTTGAAATCTACCATTGTAGGTTTCCATTGTTTTCTTCATCTCTTCTACTGTGCCTTTCACTCCCATAAGTTCTGTGATTTGTTTTTTCAGACTTTCAATTTCTTCTTTTTGTTCATTCCTTGCCTTCTTTATATCCTCCCTCAATTCATTGATTTGGTTTTTGATGAGGTTTTCCATGTCTGTTCGTATATTCTAAATTAATTGTTTCAGCTCCTGTATCTCATTTGAATTGTTGGTTTGTTCTTTTGACTGGGCCATATCTTCAATTTTCCTAGTGTGATTTGTTATTTTTTGCTGGAGTCTAGGCATTTTATTACCTTAATTAGTTTATTCTGGAGATTGCTTTCACTTCTTTTACCTAGGGTTTTCTTGCTGGATGAATTTGTTGTCTATCTGTTCTTTGACATTCAGTTCAGCTTTATCTGGACCTCTAGCTTAGGTTTTGTTTAACAGAGGAGAGCTTTTCAGTTCTTGTTTTCTTGTTTCTTGCCCTGCTTGTATGATGCCTTCCCCACCCGCCATCCTTAGGAGGGTCTACTTAGGTATTATAGACCGCAGCCGGATTTTCCCAGACCAAACTGGCCTCCTATCAGGAGGAAAGAGTCACCTGTGTCGGTTTTCCCTGCGGGTGAGACCCAGCAAGTTGAAAGACTTTCATGTGAAGTCTCTGGACTGTTTTTCTTATCCTGCCTTGTGTGTGGTGCTTGTCTGCCTGCAGGTCCCACCAGCGTAAGATGATGCGGTACCTTTAACTTTGGCAGACTCTCCTTGCTGGGGTCGGTGGAGACAGAGGAGAGGTTGTAGGCTGGTTTTAATGGCTTCAAATTACCAAGCCCTGGTGTCTGAATTCCTTGAGGGAGGGGTTCCACCTGAGTTGGGCTTCACCCCTCCCGTGGGGAGGCACAGGCTCCAGACATGGCCCCAAACCAGCTCGCTTCTGCCTATGCCTGGGGCAGGTGCAGCCTGAGAAGTCCTGCTGCTATATCCAAAGGCAGTCAAGCCTTTGTAGAAACACAGCCACAAAAACCTCTGTTTCCTTCTTCTTTTTTTTTTTTCCCTTTTTCCGTCAGCCCTGCCCCCTTGGCACTGGGGCAAAAATGAGCAACCTCCACTTTGACCAGGTTCACCTGAGCTGGGGGCCTATTTTTAGTAGTCAGAATTGTTAATTAATTCCACAATTGGTGTTTGATTGTGCTCAGTCCCTGCTGCTGGTAAAGTCTCTTTCCTTTCGCCTCTGGGAAGCAGCCTGTGGGGGATGGGCGCCGGCTACTGCGGCTTGGGGAACTCATGGTTCTGGGGGCGCTCACAGCCGGTCCAGCTGGTCCAGACTGGGGTATGCTGTGTCCGATCACTATCGTGGTTCCGGGAGCTGTTCTGTACTGTTTCTGGTTATTTAGTAGTTGTTCTGGAAGACGAACTAAAATGCACACATTGCTAAGGCGCCATCTTGGCCCGGAAGTCCCCTAATCTACTTTTTAATTATAAATCAATACAGTTAAGATAAATTTTCTTTCTACAGTTTCATTTCTATCATTTTCTCCTTGGATTTTAATTGGGTTTCTAATCTCATATAGTTGGGAACACTAGAGTGATACTGATACATTAAATAATGCACAACTCAATCTATGGCTGAGAATGCACCTTTGATTGTCATTTGCAAGTCCTCACTGTAAAGCCTGTAGAGGTGATTGTCTTTAGAATTTATTATAATGAGTTTTAAGATGTCTCAGACCCTGAAGACAGCAGACCTGTGTTCTGGTCCTAGGTTTGCATCTTATTCACTGGGAAACCTCAGACAAGTTCCCCGTACCCCTCATTTATTCCTTATTCAACAAATATTATAGTGCCATTTGCTGCTCTCACCACGAGGAAGAAGGTAGTGAATCATATAGATAATGTCTATGCCATCAAGGAGCTAAGATTCTGGCAGACATGACAGTATAAACAAATAAACAATGATATAATGTGAGTTGGATAGTGAGAGGTTCCACAAGGAAAGCAGAACAGGATGAGGGAGGGGCAGCAATTGTAGACAGGGTGGTCAGGAAGGCTTCCCTGTGGAGCAGAAGCCTGAAGGAAGAGCAGGAAGACATGGGAAAGTCTGGAGGAAAGGGCACTCCATGCCAAGGGAACAAAAATGGAAAAGTGAGTTTGGTGTGTTTGGAGAATAACAAGGTCAGAGCAGCCAGAGAGGAGTCAAGGAGACAGAGGTCAAATCATTCAGGGCCTCCTAGCCAAGGAGAGAAATTTGAATTTTATACCAAATATGGTGAGAGCCATGGGTATGGATTGAGCAGGGATAGTAAAGTTATCTAACTTAGGTCATGTGGAGAACTGAACAATATTAGGTCATCCAGTCAAGGGTTGAAGGCAGTTCTGGAGTAGGAAAAAAGGCATAACTGAAAACTCTCATGAAATCCAAATAAAAGTCTGGAGTTTAGTTGAGTAAGAAAATTGATAAAATGGATTTTTTAAAAACATTTTTAATTATGAAATATAAATACATACAGAAAAACCCCAATAAACTTCAAAGTACATTGTAACAAGTAGTTATAGAACAGATTTCAGAGTTTGGTATGGGCTACCACAATTAGGTTTCTTCTTCTAACTGCTCCAAGACATTGGAGACTAAAAGAAATATTCATATAATGATTCAACAGTCATACTTGTTCGCTAAATCCTATCTTTTCTGTTAAACTCCTCCTTCTCCTTTGATCCTTCTCCCAGTCTTTGGGGTATATGGACTATGCCCATTCTAACTTTTTCAAGTTGTAAAGGAGTGTCAGCAATATGGGATGGGGGGATGGAATTAGTTGCTGTTCTTGGAGAGGCTGGCCCCTTTAGGTTTCAATTCAGGACTTATCTGGCCTAGCAACCATCTGGAGGGTATAGCTTTCTGAAAAGCAATCTTAGTGCATGAAACTTTTTTAGAATCTCAGATGGAGCCCTAGGTGTTCTTTAGAGTTAACAGAAATGATGTTGATTGGGGGTTGGCAAACCATGATGATTAGCAAAGTCTATTTGAAGCTTGTGTAAGAGTAACCTCCAGAATAGCCTCTTGACTCTACTTGAACTCTTGTAGCCACTGACCCCTTATTTGGTTACATTATTTTTCCCCCTTTTGGTCAGGAAGGCATTGTCGATCACATTCTGCCAGATCCAGGCTCATCCCTGGAAGTCATGTCCCACTTTGGCAGGGAGACTTTCACCTCTAAATGTCATGTCCCACGTAGGGAGGAGGGAAATGATTTTACTTGCAGAATTGGGCTTTGAGAGAGAGGCAAAGCCCACAAAAGAGATTTTCTGAGCCACAAAAGAGGTTTTCTGGAAGTAGCTCTTAGGCATAACCATAGGTAGGCTTAGCTTCTCTGCTAAGCTTAAAATAAACTTAAAATAAGTTTTATAAGAGCAAGCCTCAAGATCATGGCCTTGGCCTGTTGACTTGGGAGTCCTAATGTTTGAGGGGGTATCAAGGGCTTCCCAGGTGGGAAAGTTTAATAGTTCCATATTTTTTCTCTAGTCTCTCAAGGGACTTTGCCAATACTTTTTAATTACCTGCCCAACATTCTCTGGGATATATTCAGATATTATATTAAGTTATAGAGAATTACAAGTCCTTATTCTCATTCTGGGCTTCATGTGTTTGAGTTGTTTAAATGAACTATCCAGAGAGGTTGTGTTGGATTATGTGTATTTGGAACAAAGTAAACCTCTCTGCCTTTGGTCTCATACAGTAGGTGAAGTTCTAAGATACAGACAATATCATTCTTGACCCTGTATTCTCATTTACCTTGGTCCTGCCCAGATTGGCTTCATTCTTATCTCTAATTGAAGCCTGATCTCTGTTTCAGTTTAAAATTGATGTTTATAGCTATCAAAAACCATGGACCACGTCATGGTGACCTTACCAAACACTGCCTCCCATTAATCTAAGTCTGAGCAGCTGGTTATCCTTCATTTTCATCTCTCATATCTCTTTCCCATTCTTCACCTTTTTGTTGGCTTTTCACCAGAATGTATCATGATGCAGCAGCTCTGAACAATCTCCGGACACTGTCTGAGTTTCATAGAGTTGCTGTAATAAAGTGTCACAAATTGAGTGGTTTGAAACAACAGAAGTTTATCATCTCACAGTTCTAGAGGCCAGAAGTTCAAAATCAAGGAATCAGCAGGGACCTGCTCCCTGTGACATCTCCAGGGAGCAATCTTCTCCACGCCCCTCTCCCAGCTTCTCCTGGCTTCTGGTGGTGGTTGGCAAACTCCCATGCTCCTTGGCTTGTAAATACCTCTGAGTTGCCTTCACATGGCCTATTCCCCTGGGGCTGTCCCTTGTATTAGTTAGCAGGCCCTGTGCTATTTATTATCAGTAGTGGTATTTTTTTTTCCTATTTTGATCATTCCGTTCTACATATGTAATCAGTAATTCACAATATCATCACATAGTTGCATATTCATCATCATAATCATTTCTTGGAACATTTGCATCTATTCAGAAAAAGAAATAAAACAAAAACCGAAAAAAAATTTATACATACCATACCCCTTACCCCTCCCTTTCATTGGTCACTAGCATTTCAAACTAAATTTATTTTACCATTTGTTCCCCCTATTATTTATTTTTATTCCATATGTTCTACTCGTCTGTTGACAAGGTAGATAAAAGGAGCATCAGATATGATACTATATGTCAAAAACCCTGAAAAATCCACAGCAAAACTACTAGAGCTAATAAATGAGTACAGCAAAGTGGCAGGTTACAAGATCAACACTCAAAAATCTGTAGTGAGGGTGGGCCATAGTGGCCCAATGCTCGCCTGCCGTGCCAGAGGACCCGGGTTCGATTCCCAGTGCCTGCCCATGTAAAAAAAAAAAAAATCTGTAGTGGGCAGGCCACAGTGGCTCAGCAGGCAAGAATGCTTGCCTGCCATGCCAGAGGACCCGGGTTCAATTCCCGGTGCTTGCTCGTGTAAAAAAAAAAAAAAAATCTGTAGTGTTTCTATACACTAGTAATGAACAATCTGAGGGGGAAATCAAGAAAAGAATTCCATTTACAATTGCAACCAAAAGAATAAAATATTTAGGAATAAATTTAACTAAAGAGCAAAAGACCTATACAAAGAAAACTACAAGAAATTGTTGAAAGAAATCACAGAAGACCTA
>PVIY010020995.1:0-43135 GCA_004026745.1 Myrmecophaga tridactyla
CCCCATCTGGCAACAGAAGGTGACCCAGCTAAGTTCCTTCCTCCTCTGGAATGAAAAAGAGACCTGCAACAATACCAGGAGAGGCCAGCAGTACTGGTGGGAGGACACCACCAAGAGATCTGCTAACAGTAAATAGCCAAAGGAAGAGCGTCTGCTCCTTTGAGCAAGAGACATGAAGGGAGAGGACAGCAAAGAGAATCCCATAATAAGACTCCACACAGGAAGCCTCTTTGACCCTGAAGTTACCAGACACACCTTCCCCACACAGAGACGCTGCACTGGCACTAGCAAGAAGGATCTAGCATGTGGGTTTATAGCAATCTCAAAATCAAGCATTCAAGTAGTTAAGGAGTTAATATAGTTTGAAACAACTCATTTGAAATTATCATGAGGCACTCTTGAGAATGCTACTGTGCAAAAGAATGACAATCAAAGTCACATTCTATGTTACAGTAAGTGTTACCCATAAGGTTAAAATTTTTGGAAGATAATTTATTTTTAACTATGCTGTTCTTAAAACTGTATCATTTAGGTCTCATGTCTCCGTACTGAATAGGGCATATAAACAGAAACCCATTAAGTATATAGAAGATTTGAACATCACCATCAACCATCTTGACCTAAATGACATAGGACATGCCACACGACAGCAAAGAATACATATTCTTCAAAGGCACATAGTTCATGCACAAAGTTACATCATATTTTGGCCGATAAAACAAACTTCAGAGAATTTTAAAGAATTGAACCATACAGCATATGCTCTTTGAATAAAATGGAACATAATTAGAAATCAACAATAAAAAATTATGGAGAATCTAAAGAAGGGCCAAAGAGACTGTCACAGGGTCATTAGAAAAAAAAGTTGAATAAAATGGAATGAAACACAGCACATGAAAATGTATGCTCTTTTTCTAAAGCAGTACTGAGAGGTAAATTTACAACATTTAATGAAAGTAAAAATGTCTCAGATTAGTTCCTAGCTTTCACTTTAAAAAATAGAAAGAGGAAAAAAAATTAAGCCCAAATTGAGAAGGAGGAAATATATAAACATATGGGCATAAACAAATGAAAATGGGGAATAATAAGTAAATTAAAAAAATGTTTATTGAAAGTTCAGTTGATTTGATAAACCTCCAGCCAGACAGATCAAACAAAAAGAGAAAACATAAATCCCATACACAGAAATGAAAGAAGGGAATTATCTATGTATCTTACTGATATAAAATACTAAAATTTTATGTACTATTGTATGCAAACAAATAGGAAGTTCAGACAATGAAAACAAGTTTCCGGAAAGACACCAAAGATCACTAAAAAAAAAAATGACTACTTGAAGATATGACTACCAAAACCAAGTGTTAACAAGTATGTGAAACAAATGAACTCAAATAAAATTTTACAAGAGGAAATGTAAACACATGGAAAACAATATGTCAATTTTTCTTTTTCTTTTTTTAATTTATTATTATTATTTTTGACATGGACAGGCTTCGGGAATTGAACATGGGTTTCTGGCATGGCAGGCAAGTATTCTGACACTGAGCCACTGTTATACTCCCCTTTATTATTTATTTTAATAATACACTCCAATTATAACCAAACCAGCAATTCCAATTTAATGCCACAAAAATTGAAAACATATGTCCCCATAACTTCTGGTACAAAATTCATCATCGCAGTTTTATTCACAATAGCTAAATTTGAAGCAATTCAAATATGCACAGACAGTTGAATAAATAAATTATGGAATGTGTATTCACTGGATTAGTACACAGTAAAAGAAATACTGATACATGGCTGAAAATCTGAAACATATATACCATTTTGAATGAATAATGCCAATTACAGAAATATTATACTGTTTGATTCCATTAATGTGAAGCATTGACAGGAGGAAAACAAAGCTATAATGTTAGATATAAGAAGTTTGAAAGTGAGGTTTGACTGGATATAGCCACCCACGTGCCTTAAGGGATGAAGGGAATATCCTGTCTTGATTGGGGAGGTGGATTCATAGGCACATACATTTGTCAAAAGTCATTGAACTGTATACTTCAAATCTATGCAGTTGGATGCAAGTGAGTCACTCCTCAATTTAAAAAAGCACAGAAAGAATAGGTTAAATCACTACCTTAATATTACCACCCAGATGTAAACTGGCATGCAAATATGTAAGCAAATCCTGATATATCTATACAATTGCTATTCACAGTAAGAAAGAATAAGTTCTTGAAACACCCTACAACTTGGGTGAATCTCAAAATAATTATTTTGAATGAAAGTATCTGGATAAAATGAATCTGCATTGTGTGACAAGTTATAAAGAATTCTGGAATATACCAACTAACCTATAGTAAAGAAAGTAAATCCATGGTTGCCTGGTGGTTCCAAAAGTTGTATATATATATATATAAAATTATGAATTACATGATTTAAGCATGTGCAGTTCATTGTTTATCAAACATACCTCAAAAATATGTTAAAATAGTACAAAGGAAACTTCCTTATCGAGATAAAGTTATCACCAAATCAAAAACAAAAACAACAGCAAACCTACTCAACGGTGAAATGTTTAAAGCTTCCCTACTGATATAGGTAAACAAGACCATAATGTCCTACATCATGATTTTTAGTCAGTTATGAACTGGATAGCCTTTAGAATGGGAAAAAAGATAAAGAATAAAAATTATATTAATTGGAACAGAAGAAATGAAACTAACACCTTCATAGGTGATTAAATTGTGTATGTAGAAAACCCAAAGGAATTTATTTACAGGTAAGTTATTTGAATTGAAAAATGAGTTTTGCAGGTTGCTGGATATAAGGTCAATGCACATAAGCTGATGGTAGTGTGATGTATTAGCAGCAGCAGAAAAGTAAACATAAAAGATAGTTGAAGTCAAATTAAATGAAATGTGGAAGACACACACAAAACTATAAAATGGTCTTGAGAGAAAATAAATGGAAGATTAAACCACCTTAATATATAATGGCAAAAAGATGTCAATTTTCATCACTCTGTTGACTAAGCATAATTTCAATAAAATCACAAAACATGTTTCTGTGAATGTATTTATATAGAGATTTAAAAATCCAATGTAGCATGGAACTCTTGAAGAAGAACACTGTGAAGGAATTATTTAATGCACAGAATATCAGTAATTATTATGAAGCGTCGGTAAATTTGACCATGTGATTCTAGTGCAAAGAAAAAAATTGAACAGTAGAACACAGTGATGCCCAGACACACACGCACCCACATGTACACGCACAGGCTTATATACCCACGTCCTTAATTTATGACACAGTGAGTCACAGACCAGAATGGAGAAATGATCATCTTTGCTATGCATTATGCAAAGATCACCAATATATAATGATATAGAGAGGTCAGCTTTTCTTCTAATTTGTAGAATCGCAAAAAGAGTATCAGGAAAAATAAACCTAATAGAGTGTAGATCTAAATGTAAATTTAAATATTAAAAAATAAAGTAAGTAGGAAAAAACCCTACGGATTAATATAGAAGACTATCTTCTTGAACTTTCGTTAATTTTTGAAATACTTTCAAAATAAGCACTAGTCCTCCTAAAATTCTAAATTGGATTGTTAAAATTAATAAATTATGCTTATTAAAATACTTGATTGCAAGAGCCAAAAAGTAAGCTACATAGGAAAAAAAAATCTGAATCTCAAAATCAAGAGCTCATATCCAAAATAGGACAAAGAGCCAACTGAAAGGAAAAGAAGAACACACATGTAAGAAAAATGAATGAGAACAGAAACAGACCCTCTACAAGAGAAGATACAGGCATAACTCATTTTACTGCTCTTCATGGAAATTGCATCTTTTACAAATTGTAGGTTGTGGCACCCCTTCATGAAGCAAATCTTTTGGTGCCATTTTTCCAGCAGCATGGGCTCACTTTCAGTCTATGCCACATTCTTGTAATTCTAACATTTCACACTTTTTCATAATATTATATCTGTTGTGGTGATCTGTGACCAGTGATTACTAATAATTCAGTAATACATTATTACTATTGTAATTGTTTTGGGGTACCATGAGCTATGCCTATACAAGACGTCAAACTTAAATGATAAATGTTGTATGCCTTCTCACTGCTTCACCTACCAGTCATTCCTTCCTCTCTCCTTCTTGGGCCTCCCTCTTTCCTGGCACACAACAACATTTAATTTAGGACAATTAATCACTCTACAATGGTCTCTAAGTGTTCAAGTGAAAGGAAGAGTTACTTGCCTCTCACTTTAAATCAAAAGGTAGAAAGATTAAGCTTAGTGAGGAAAGGATGTCAAAAACCAAGATAGGTTGAAGGCGGCTAGGCCTCTTGGTCCAAATCATTAGCCAAGTTGTGAATGCAAATGAAAAGTTCTTGAAGGAAATTAAAAATGCTAGCCCAGCAAATGCACAAATGATAAGAAAGTAAAACATCCTTATTGCTGATATGAAATTAGTTTTAAGTGGTCTGGATAGAAGATCAAATCAGCCACAATAGTCCCTTAAACTAAAGCCTAATCCAGAGCAAGGCCCTAACTCTTCTAGTCTACGAAGGATATGGGAGGTGAGGAAATTGGAAGCTAACAGACGTTCATGAGGTTTAAGGAGAAATGTCATCCCCATAACATCAAAGTGTAAGATGAAGCAGTAAGTGCTGATGTAGAAGCTGCAATAAATTCTCCAGACTACAGAGCTAAGATAATTGATGAGGCGACTGCACTAAACAACAGTTTTTCAGTGTAGATGAAACAGCTTTATATTGGAAGAAGATGCCATCTGGGACTTTCACAGCTAGAGAGAAGTCAATGCCTGGCTTCAAAGCTTCAAAGGACAGGCTGACTCTCTTATTAGGGGCTAGTGCAGCTGGTGACTTTATGTTGAAGCCAGTGTTCATTTACCTCCCTGAAAATCCCAGAACCCTTAAGAATTACACTAAATCTACTCTGACTGTGCTCTGTAAATGGATAAACAAAGCCTGAATGATAGCATAACTGTTTATGCCATGTTTTACTGAATATTTTTAAACCCACAGTTGATACCTACTGCTCAGAACAAGATTCCTTTCAAAATGCTACTCCTCATTTTAATAATACACCTGGTCACCCAGCAACTCTCATAGAGATGTAGAAGATTACTGTTGTTTTCATGGCTGCTAACTCAATACCTATTCTGCAGCCCATGGTCCAAGATTTAATTTCACCTTTCAAGTCTTAATAATTAAGAGATACATTTTGTTAGGCTCTGGCTGGCACAGATAGTGAATCTTCTGATAGATCTGAGCAAAGTCAGTTGAAAGCCTGGAAAAGATTAACCCTTCTAGATGCCATTAAGAACATTCATGATTCATGGGAGGAGGGCAAACTATCAACAAGAACAGGAATTTGGAGGAGGTTGATTCCACCCCGCAGGGATGACATTGAGGGGTTCATAAATTGAGTGGAGAAAGTCACTGTAGATATGGTGGAAATAGCAAGAGAACTAGAATTAGAAATGGAATTTCAAGAGGTGATTGAGTGGCTAAAATCTCATGATAAAACTAATATAATCTCATGATAAAACATTAATGGATGCTTCTTATGGATGACTAAGGAAAGTGATTTCTTGAGATGGAAACTACTCCCGGTGACAATGCTGTGAACAATGTTGAAAAGACAGCAAACGTTTTAGAATATAAGATAAACCTAGCTGATAAACCCGTGGCAGGGTTTGAAAGCATTGACTCTAATTTTGAAAGAAATTTTACTGTGCGTAAAATGCCATCAAACAGCATCAGATGCTACAGAGGCATCTTTTGTGAAAGGAATAGTCAATTGATGCAGCAAATTTCACTGTTGTCTTATTTTAAGAAATTGCCACAGCCACCCCAATCTTCAGCGACTACCACCCCAGTCATACAGCAGTCATCAGTATCTGCAAGACCCTCCACCAACAAACAAAGTATGACTCACTGAAGGTTCAGATGATGGTTTGCATTTTTTAGCAATAATGTATTTTTAGACTTTTTGGGGGGTGATGCAAGGTCTGGGAATCTAACCCAGGGTCTCCCACATGGAAGGTGAGCATTCTACCACTGAACCACCCATGCACCCTAGTAATAATGTATTTTAATTAAGGTATGTTGATTGCTTTATTTAACATAATGCTATTGCACATTTAGTAGATTAACTTTTATATGTACTGGGAAACCAAAAAATCGTGTGACTTGGGTTTATTGTGATAGTCACTCTATTGCAGTGGTCTAGAACTGAACCCATAGTATCATGCCTGTATACTAAAGGTTAATAGTACATAACTGTGTTCAAACTAATTATAATTAGGAATTCCTATTGATATCATAATGATACCAGTAGCTGCTATATAACTACCAGAAGTTCTGCTATTAAAATTCCAGATGTACTAGATTTTTATGAGAATGTGGATCAAGGGGCACTTCTAGTTGCTAATGGACGTAATTTGTATTTGACAATGAAATAGGAAATTGTTGAGATAATTTAGAATTAAAACACATATATTACTATGGCCCTGCAAATTCATTCCAAAGAATGCAGGACATATACCTAAGAGTGTTTAGAGAAGAATTATTCATAATAACCAAATAATAGAAACAACCTGAATTTCTATGTCCTGTAGAATAGATGTTTAAATGTTATATTCACTTAATATAGCAGTGAGAATGTATAGACTACAGATATATGGATAAAATTGCAGCTATGTGGATAAAATTACAGATATAGGTGAATGAAAGTAGAGAGGCACAAAACTGCATTCTATTTGGCTCCATTTTTATAAATTCAAAAATAAGCAAAGCTAAATATAATATTAAGTCAGGATAGTGGTTTAGAGAGGAGAGTGGGAAAGTGAGACAGACACAGGCTGGAGATACAGAGGACTAACACTTCTATTCCTTGACCTGATTTGCAGTTAATGGTCCTATTCATTTTATGAACAATCTGCACTATTATGATAACTTAATTCTCTTTATGTCTAATTAAGCTAAATTAAGTTTATTTTAGGAAAAAAGCATGTATGGATGCACTTTTTCATGAAGATGAACTGAAAATCAGCAAATACGCATCAATGGAATAAAAATATAAATCAAATGTATATTCAAATAGGAATAATGTGCAGTCTTGAGAAAAACTATAATAATGGAAATATATGGATGATTCCTATGAATATAACATCATTTGAAATAAGCTTTTACTAAACTGCTTGAAATACTTAAAATATTACCATTTCTTCTTCATTTTCTGCATAAAACAGGTTAGATTTACTAGAAGCACAGGCCCTCATACTCTCTTTCCATGTCTTCCATTTAGCACTGATGTAATAACAATTGTTGGAATAAGTAAACCAGTCCTCTGGACAATGACCACAATGGAAGGCTGAAGAAAGATTATGAATTAGTGTACAGAAACCATTTTAATTTAATTTGATTAATTAATTTATTTTTTATTTGAATTTCAAAAAGGAAACTGAACTTGACATATATTCATAGGTATAAACATAAATATGAACATTACCTGTATATGCACCTTCACAGGTTTATATACATATAACATACTGCTCCCCACAACTCACACACATACACTAGGGTCAGCCTCTTAGCCCCTAACTTTTGTACCCATATGAAGCATTCAATCTAAAATCCCACTTTATTCACTTCCTGAAAATCACTGAGCCATACCATTTCATTAGAATAATAAACTATTTGCTTCTTATCTTAATATAGCAGTAGAATATTATAGCAAATGGACAAAGGTGATTTTAAATGAATACTCCTTATTGTTGGAAAACAAGGAATGTCCTTATATAATCCTTATTAGTGAAAATTTATTGCTCCTTTTTATACTTTTTAAAAACTATTATCATTTTGGAGTGGCCTAAGACAAAGACAAAAGCTGTACCAACATAGAGAAATTTAAAAACCATTCCATACCTTTCTCGGTTCCTTTTATCAGGGAATAATTTTTCTGTTCCTGTATTTCAGTAGCTGGAAATGTGAATATAATTCTTTTAGAATTAGAGTTGCTATTAAGAAATAATAATAATTTTAGTTTCCTAGCTTGAAATTTCCTGTATTATTTAGAATTAGAACAATGTTGAATAAAAAAGATTTTACCAAGGACACTTAATAAAGCAATTAATGTCTTGGGGAAAAAATTTCAATAGCCCAATGGACCAAAATCTACCTTTGTACAAGATTCGTTTAGTTACTTTGAAAAATTCATTTGGTTTTCCAAGATTTTTTTTATAAAATTGCTCCTCCTAAAACAAGTATTTGTGATTTGAGATCAGAAGGTAGATACAGATAAGTATATATATATATACACACACACACATGAACTTAAACTTAAGCATATACATGTACTTAAACTTAAAAATAAATACTCTGTGACCATTTTGCTATTTATAACTTGACAAATTCAGAACAACCTCTACACATTTAGTCAATATATATATTTAGTCCCAATAAATACATAAAAATGTGAATTCTATCCCCTAATATGAAATACTTAGAGAAATTTTTGAAATCATAAAAATGAAAATTCCCTTATGATCGTTCAAAAACTTACTTGGAGCGGTAACTATGACTGCCATAGTTATTACGGAGGACAACAAGATTAGACATGCTATTCCCAGGATCCCAGCAATGAGCTTTTCCGGAGGTGATGGGAAATCTGCAGGGAAAGAAAAGAGTAGATGGAGGCAATTGTTTGGTTTACATGGAGGGAATCTATCCATAAATATTGAACCCCAAGCTCACATCTCCCTTTTTGTAATTTTTCTCTCAGAATACAGCATTGAATTTTCAGTAAGTATAATGCTCCATGAGATGTCAATGAAAGTCTAAAAATTTCAACAGTCTGAATAAAATTGTTCATCAGAATTTATACTCGATTACCATATCTACCCTTTGAGCTCTGATCCACAAAATTGAAAAAATATACAAGCTTATTCATTAAATCTATCAAGGTTCATTTCTGTAACTTTTACTTTTCCCTCACCTCTGCACCCCACTGCACATCCTAGAGCAGTTATATTGAGAATCTCTTAACTGTTTTACCTTTGCAGTGTGAATTCTTGTCATTCTCCTGAGGATCATGAGAAACATGCTGAAGGTTTGATTCCACATAGGTTATTTCCTGCTCAGTGTTTGAAAAGGAGCAATTAATGTCCTTGGGTTTTATTTGCTTCCTCTTTGGGTTCTTGGCCAGATTCAGTTCTGTGCATACCACACTTTGGTTATTCATCTCTGTAGCTCAGCGGTGACAGAAACTGTGCTCTGTGATAACTGTGTTTAAGAAGTTGAAACATGGTATATAAAATGACAGATCCCTAGTACACTCAAACAGGGCAGGGAAGGAGAGGATGTGTGGTGAACACTAGAGGTCCTTTCTTAGTCGAAGGGTCTAAAGATCTGGTTCTAATTACTGAGAGTCTGAAACAAGTGTCTCATGGTGTAGTAAGTATTTTTTTAAATATTCTGTATTTGACAAAATACTATTGGTTGGAGTGATGGAAAACTAAATTATTTGGGAATAAAGTTCATGAAAAAAGAGTAGCCTTATATATTAGAAGTCAGGTTCCAGAAAAAGATTTAAATAGTATAACTCCTGGGTTAAATATTAAAATTCTATATTGGAAAAACATTTGCATCAATTTTATGATATTTTTGAAATATAATAAAGGTTAAATCCTGAATGCTTTAAAGATAAGAGAAATGTAAAATTAGTATGCACTTCATGTATTACACTAAGTTATTTTGATTTAGTGATATTCATTTATTTATTAAAGATGATAAGGTGTTTTATGTTATCTTTTTTCTTATTATGGAATAGATAGAAATTTATGAGGACTCATTAAAATTTGAGGAAATATTTTATAAGTTTGAAAACATCACTAGATTTATCTAAAACCTAAAGAATATTGAAAATATACCCAAAAAACTTAGTTTAAATACTTATTTTATAGAAGTAATAGTCAATTAGTTTAATGGCTAAAATACAAGACCATAAGTTGATAAATAAATGGAAGAAGATAATTTATGCAAACTTCCAGACAGATACTGTGGTTGTCAAAGACAGTGAGGATTTCTTTGATCATGTAAGTAATTGTAATCATTCAGTTATTTTAATCTAACAATTTCATCAAAAAAGTTCAGGGTGGGCCACGATGGCTTAGCACACAGGGTTTCTGCCTGCCATGCTGGAGATCCGGGTTCATTCCCAGTGCCTGCCCATGCAAAAAAAATAATAAAAATCTCTAGATGGTAATTCTAAATACCTGGAATTTAACTCTGGCTTTGCAACTTAAAATTTATGGCCTTTAAATAATTACTTAGCATCTCTAGGAATTAACTTTCTAATTTTAAATGGGAATAATGATATTTAAAAGTTATGCTTGTAGGGCGGGCCACAGTAGCTTAGCAGGCAAAGTTCTTGCCTGCCATGCCAGAGACCCAGTTTTGATTCCTGGTGCCTGCTCATGCAAAATAGTGATAATAATAATGCTTGGAAAACACTTTATTATCAACCTCTCAGTAGATGTTTAGTTTAATGATTATTTTAGTTACAATTGCCATGTTATGGTTTCTTATGCATAGCAGTCAGAAATTATAAAATAATTCATTAGAAAAGAGTTTCTAAAAAACAGTGTGGTTCATTTTTTGGCTAATTTATCTTCATTTTTAAGACTTTTGAATTTTATTATTAAGATTAGATTTGCATTTTATGGAAACTATCTCATGTTTTTTTTGAAAAACTCAAACTGCATGCATTATACTAATTTTTATAAGGAATTATGTTTTGCCTTGCATCATTCAATGAGTTCCTTTTCTAAGAATACCATCATAAAATGTGGGCTAATTAAATATTGCCAAATACATTATTATACAATGACATTTTTTATTATAAAATTCAAAATTAATGATTCATTGCCACGATAATTGTAGAACCTCCAATTATGTTAACAAATTCAAATATGTGTGTGCACATGCATTTGACAAAATCTCCATGGGAAATAGTTAGAATATTTTAAGAAGTACTACAGATATTTCACATTTGAGGTATGCATTTTCACCCTGAATTATTCAAATAAAGACTCCAATGTTCTACTCTGATTTTACTGTGTATTAATACACATTATTAATACTGTGCATTAATAATGCAGATACCATATCTGCATCAGGTACAGCACTTGCAATCTCCTATTCAGTGAGGGAGACAGGAGTGCAGTGGCACATACCTTTTTGCAGGCAGAAAGTCATGCATCCTTTAGTAAGGAGGCTGGTGACTCCATAAAGAGGCTGCTATAGCTGGAAGAAAAGAGATATTTAAAGACATGAATCCAGGGCAAGAACAAACAATATCTGTGCTGTTCACACATTGTCCTGTGATGAACAAAAGTGAAGCCAGAGTGTAAAAAATAGATGGCTCATGATTGCATCACGTAAGGTATGAACAGGAAATTCTCATAACTGGGCTATTTTTAACTCAATTGATCACATTGCCCACCTCCAGAACATAGGGAACTTCAAACTTCTATTACAAGTATAAAGTTCACCTTGAAATGTGTCATTTAGATTGTACCTTTCATGTGTTTTCTATATATGCACATATATACAAATATGCAACCACATAAATTCATATGACTGTGGCATTTCTGATAATGGCAGAACCTAGAGATGGCTAACTTAGACTCCAACACCAAGTGAAAATATCCTTCTAGCAGGAAGGCAAAATGAAGTGGTTTCCAAGGAATTTTTTCAAAAGGAGAGAAATAGTTATCTGCTGCCTCCCCCTAAAGTATATAATAAAGCATCTTCTTCCTACAAAAAAGAGAAACTAATGCCATATTAAAGTTTGGACTTTAATAAGAAGGAAATGCATGTTGAAGAAACTTAAATTTCTGGCTATATCTAATGATTAGTGACTGCAAAAATATTAATGATAAATTTCCCAATTTAAAAATACAAATTTGAGTTAAAAATGCAAGGGAGGCAATGTGAGAGTAAATAGTAAATACAGTATATTAAGATTTTTTCACTGGCTTCACAGTGAAAAAAGTACTGACTTGCTAGATAGACTATAACAAATAAAGAATTCACGTTAAAAATGTATAGTACCATTAAAATAATATTTAAGCATATTGAATAAAAAGTTTTATAGAGGAAAGTGAAAAAGTAATGTTTATTCTGAAAATAAATTTAAAAAACAAAGAAAAGTAATATAAATTTGTAGTTGCCTATAGAAAAGACAGTAATGGTAGAGTTCTGCAAAATGAAATGACCATTATATTAAATATAAAGAGAATAATTATCCAATTTCAATTTTAAAAATGTTAAGGTGCTTCAAAGGAGCTGTTTTCTGCTTGATGAGGCATGTTAAATATGAGCATAAAGGAAAGATGAAAGTAAAAATATGGAAATATACCATGCAAAAGGAACCAAGAAAGCTGTTATAATTAAATTATTATAAGGGAAGAAGTAGTGTTGTAAATGAAGAAGCATTTTCACAACTATAGACTAACTAAACTAATAGGAACATGGGTTTTTCATTTGTATGTGCCTAATAGCACAGCTTCCACCAGAGTTGAAAGAAGTGAAGAAACAATCACAAATAGAGTTGTAAATACTTTTCTCACAATACTTACTGAACAAGATGATTTATTGGCAAGGTTATCAAAAGATTTAAGCTAGATAATTAACCAACCCACATATACATACATGCACAAAACATACAAGTATAGAATATACATACAAGTATAGGATACACCCTCCAGGAATACAATAGTGCATATAATGAAATATAAGAAAGTCATATAATGAAATACACTACTTTAGCAGAAGGAAAGGGGAAAAAAACTCATGATCATCTCGATGCAGAAAGGCATTTGACAAAATTCTACACCTGTTCATGGTAAAAACTCTCTCAAAAACAGAAAAACTTCTTCAACATGAAAAAGTTCATTTATTAAAAACCCACAGATAACATTGTACTCAATGGTGAAAGACTGACAGTTTTAGTTTTCCCTCTGAGGTCAGAATCAAGATGGTGTCTGCTTTCACCGCTATAATTAACATTGGACTGAAAATCCATGCCAGAGTAATTAGGCAAGAAAAAGAAATAAAAGGCATCCAAATTGGAAAGCAAGAAGTAAAATGATCTCTATTGCAGATGACATAATCGTCTATAGCTCTATTGCAGATGACAAGCAAACTACCAGAACTAATAAACAAATTCAGCAAAGTTGCAGGTTACAAGATAAGCACTCAAAATTCAGTTGTGTCTCTATACACCAGCAAAGAATATTCTGAAATGGAAAGTAATAAAACAATTCCATACAGTAGGATCTAAAAGAAAAATACCTAGGAATAAATTTAACCAAGAAGCTGAAAGACTTGTACCCTAAAACACTCCTGAAAGAAATTAAAGCGGACCTAAATAAATAGCAAGATATCTTGTATTTGGAGATAAGAAGAGTTAATATTATGAAGATATCAACACACCCAAAGCAATCTGCAGATTCAATGCTATACCTATCAAACTCTCAGAAACATTTCCTCAGAAATGGGAAATCCAATCCTCAAATTCAGATGGAATTGCAAGGGGGCGCAAATAACTAAATCAAAACTGCAAAGGAAAAACAGTTGGCGAGTTCTTATTTCCCAATTTCAAAAGTCACAAAGCCAGAGTAATTAAAAAATTGTGGTACCTTTTTGTGCATCAAAGAAATTTGTCAGGAAAGTAAAAAGACAGCCTGCACAATGGAAGACAATATTTGCAAACCACATATTTGATAAGGGTTAGTATCCATAATATATAATGAGATTCTTCAACTCAACAACAAAAAGACAAACAACCCAATTTTAAAAAAGGCAAAAGACATGAACAGATGCTTTTCAGAAAAGGAAATACAAATGGATAAATGGTACATGAAAAGATGCTCAACTTCACTGCCTATTAGGGAACTGTAAATCAAAACCACAGTGAGATATCATCTTTACAACCACTAGAATGGCCATTATCAAAAAACAGAAAATAACAAGTGCTGGAGAGGATGTGAAGAAAGGGGCACACTTAGCCACCATTGGTGGAATGTAAAACGGTACAACTGCTCTGGAAGGCAGTTTGGCAGTTCCTCAGGAAGCTGAAGTATAGAATTGCCATATGATCCAACAATCCCATTACTAGTTACGTAGTCAGAAGAACTGAACGTAAGGACACAAATGGACATTTGCACACCGAAGTTTATAGCAGTATTATTTACAATTGCCAAGAGATGGAAACAGCCAAAATGTCCATCAACAGATGAGTGAGTAAACAAGCTGTGGTATATACATATGGAGGAATAGTATACAGCTGTAAGACAGAATAAAGTCATAAAGCATGTAACAACATGAATGTACCTTGAGCATATTATGCTGAGTGAAGTAGAGACAAAGGGACAAATATTGTATGGTCTCACTAATATGAACTAATATTAATGAGTGAACTTTGAGAGTTAAAGTTAAGAACACAGGTTATCAGGAGATAGAAACAGGGTAGAGATTGGGCATTGGTGCTGAAGGAATACAGACTGTGCAACAAGACTGTAAAAATTCTGAAATGGATACCACAATACTACCTGATTGTAGCACAATTATGCAAGTATACAGAATGAAGCTGAATGTGAGTATAATTGAGGAAGAAAAGCTGGGGACACATATGAAACCGGAAGGAATGATAGAGGATAAAGACTGAAACGGTATAACCTAGGAATGCCTAGAGTGGACAATAATGGTGATTATAATGTAGAAATAAAAAAAATTATTTTACATGAGGGAGAACAAATGCATGTCAGTATTGCAAGGTGTTGAAAATGGATGGCACACTAGAAAAAGTACAGTCGAAGTAAGCTAAGGTCTATGATCAACAGTAACATTGTGATATGCTTCCACTGAATGTACCAAAAGCATTGTGTCAAAACTAAATGTCCACAAATAAGGGGCATGGGGGAGGGGTATGGATTCTATGAGGAAGAAAAGGAAATATCTTCATAAAGATTATAGTAGCAAAGGCATATCTGTTTACTTAGGATTGAATGTATGATGTGTGAATAAAATTCTTTAAAAATGAAAAAAAAATGTGGTACTGTCATCAAGATAGACATATAGACCAATGGAGTAGAATTGGGAGTTCGGTAGTAACCCCATGCATCCTTGCCAAAATCTGATTTTGAGAAGGGTGTCAATAACATTAATTGGGGAAGGAGTGATCACTTCAATAAATGGTGTGGGAAAACTGGATATTCACCTAGCAAAAGAATGACATCTGACCCCTACTCCTCACCATATACAAAAATTAACTCCAAATGGATCAAGGACTTAAACATAAAAGTCCTAGACATAAACTTAGAGGGAACCTTCATAATTGAGATGTCGTAGTGATTTCTTATATTTGACACCCAAAGCACAGGCAACAAAAGAAAGGCTAGATTAAATGGACTTCATCAAAATTAAAATCTTTTATATATAAAAAGAAACTCATGAAAATGAAGTGGTGCACAGAATGGAAGAAAATAATTGCCAATCATTTATTGGATAATGGTTTAAGATCTAGAATATATTTTTTAAATGCTAAACTCCACAACAGACAAATAGCAATTTAAAAGTGGGCCAAAGAATGAATTTTGAGGACTTTCAACTCCTGAATTAAAACATGTTACATAGCCACAATAATCAATACAGCATGGTTGTGGCACAGGCACAAACATATACACCAACAGAATCCAATTGAGAATTCAGAAATAACGCTCACATTTATGGCCAACTGGTTTTTGACACTCAATTGGGAAAAAGCAATTTCTTCAACAAATAGTGCTGGTAAAACTGCATCTCCATCTGAAAAAGAAATAACAGGACCCCCTACCTCACACCACATGCAAAAACAACTCAAAATTGTTCAACAACCTAAACATGAGAGCTAGAATTATCAAATTCCTAGAAAAAAAGGTAGAGGAAAGCAGCTTCAGGAGCTTGTATTAGACAATCAATGATTTTCTCGGACTTATAGCCAAAGAACAAGCAACAAAAGGAAAAAATAGATGAATGGGACTTCATCAAAATTAAAGACTTGTTTTTCAAAGAACTTCATCATGAAAAGTAAAACAACACCCTATACGCAATGGGAAAAAACATTTGGAAACCATATATCTGATAAAGATTTCATATCCAGAATATACAAGGAAATCCTTCAACTTAACAGCAAAAAAAACAAACACAAAATGGGCAAAAGATTTGATTAGATATCCCTCCAAAGAAGATAAAGAAATAGCCAGGAAGTTCATGAAAAGATGCTCAACATCTTTAACCATAAAGGAAATGCAAATCAAAACAACAATGAGATATCATTTCACACTCATTAGAATACTATTTTTAAAAACTGAAAATAAGGGTTGAAGAGGATGTGGGGAAATAGAAACACTCATTCATTTCTGGTAGCAACATAAAATGGTGCAGCCACTGTCAAATCAGTTTGGTGGCTCCTTAGAAAGTGGAAAACAGAATTATCATATGACCCAGTAATCCCAATTCTAGTTCTACAACCAAAAGAATGAAGAGCAGGGACTCAAGAAAATATTTGTACACTAATTGATCACAAGTACCACAAAATGATGTCCATACAAAAACCTGCACACTAATGTCAATAGCAGTCTTATTCATAATTGGAAAGTCAAAAGCAACGAAGATATCCTGCAACAGATGATTGAATAAACAAACTGTGGTATAGGATTTGAAATATTATTCATTAATAAAAAGAAATGATCTAACAAGCCACCAAAAGACATGAAAGAAACATGAAGGCATATTCCTAGGTGAATACTGTATGATTCCTACTATACGACATTCTTAAAAGAGGTAAAACTGTAGTAAAAATATCAGTGGTTGCCAGAGGAGAACAAGGCATTTTAATGACAATGAAATGATTTTGCATGATATTCTAATGGTGGATACATGACATTATACATTTGTCAAACTCCATAGAATTGTACAATACAGAGTATAAACACTGGGCTTTAATTAACAATATTGTATCAATGTGGCTCATCAGTTGTAACAAATGTAACATACCAATCCAAGATACTAAAGCTAAGGAAATTGAGCAGGGGGAGGGGGTGGGGAGGATATATTGGAGTCTGTGCTTTCTGCCTAAGTTTTCTGTAAATCTAAAACTGCTCTAAAAAATAAAATTGTTACAAGCAAAATAGACCTCCCTTTATTCGATAAAGAGAATCTATAAAGAAAAGCAACTTCACACTGAAAGCATTATTTCTCAAATCAGAAACAAGTTAATAATACTTCTTTTCTTCAACCTTAGAAAGAAGGTTCTAGCAAGTATAGCACAGGAATAAAGAAGTAAAAAGTATAGAGATTTAAAAAATTTTTTTTCTTTACAGTATAGATTTTTAAAGTAAGGAAAATGACTGTAATAATTTGTAGATTGTTCATTGTATATGTTTGGAAGTTCAGATTGATCCAGAGATAAACTATTATACATCCGAAAATTTAACAAAAATTCATGTGGCAAAAAACTTAGTGTCTGGATAGCAAATGTTCTGATATACCAATTGAATATTTACATGTCTGCAAATATTTTCAGTGTTTACAAATTATTGTACCACAACAACAACCCCCCCCAAATAAAACAGCAACAAAACTCAGATTTTCAGATCTAGCATGGTGGTTATAGACATCAATGCAATGGAATACTGCATGGCAATGAAATTGTTAAACTATATATGTAGAGAAATGTGAATGGATTTTTAAAAGCACAAGTTTGAGTTAAAAAGCAAAACATAAAATAACATGTAATTAACTATAGCTTATAATCTAAAAAAGGAGCATACTACATTACATTGTTTAAAAATGTGTCCATACATGGTAAAACCATAGGGAGGAAAGGAAAGATAATATCATAAAAGTCTGGATAATGGTTACATTTAGAGTAAAAAAAGGAAATTTTTATAAAAAAATGGAAGAATATATGAGTTTTTAAGAAATGTTCTATATCTTATCCTGGGTGGTAAACAGATTTTCCTTCTATTATTGTGTTAAGCTATAGATATCTTTCATGAGCTTTTACGCATATATTTATATTTCAAAATCGAAAAGATAAAAATCAGTACTCTTTCTAGTTTTTTGCTACTTGTTTGGATCAGCCTTGATTTTTTAGAGAGCATTCCTTAGTCTCTCAATCCAGGTTTTCTATATTTAGTAATGTAATAACTGTTGCTGTAAGCAACATTTGAGAGGTATACATATAATGAGGTGCCAGAAAAAGAATGTGAATTAATGTTTGAAAGCAAATTGTATTTTAATATAAAATTTCTTGGTATTCATTCATGAGAATAAACATGAACCCATTCGTGTATATATGTGTGCACACATACACACATAAATGAAAACCCTCTTACCCTTACTCTACTATTTACATATATATTTGATTTTTAAATACTATTTGTAAAACCTTTTCCATAAAAGTCCAGAAAAAACAACAGCAGGACTTAATCATAAAAATTAGAAATACACACTTGTGTAGCACATGACAGAATCTTCAGATTCAACTCATGAAAAGAAAGGAGGGTAGAGTGTTCTAAAAAGTAATTTACTTCTGTATTAGTCAGGGTTCTCTCAGGAAACAAACCAACAGGAGATAGCTATAAATACAAAATTGTATAACATGTCTCATGCAACTGGGGGGAGGTACAAATCCAAATTCCTTAGGGCAGGCCACAAAGCTGACAGCTCTGGTGAAAGTCTGTCATGGTCAGGTTCATGCGTCAACCTGGCCAAGTTGTGGTGCCTGTTTGTCTGGTTGAGCAAGTGCTGGCCTGTCTATTGCAATGAGGACATTTCATAGAATTAGATCATGATCACATCAGCTGCATCCACAGCTGATTCCATTTGTAATCAGACAAAGGGGAGTGTCTTCTGCAATGAGTGATGCTTAATCTAATCACGGGAAGCCTTTTAAGGAGGATTCAGAAGAGACAGGCTCTATTCCTGCTTGGGCTGGTGAGCCTTTCCTGTGGAGTTCATCCAGACCCTCCATTGGAATCATGAGCTTCACAGCCTGCCCTGTGGATTTTGGACTCTGTGTTCCCACAGTCACGTTAGACACTTCTATAAATTTTATATTTGTGGGTGTTCCCTGTTGATTCTGTTTCTCTAGAGAACCCTAACTAATATATCTTGGTACCAGGAGTGGTTCTTAAGAAACAGAATCTGAAAAATGGGTTTTTATGAATGGTTTTCTACTCTGACTGGACTCAAAGGCACTAAGAACTCAGATTCCCATAATCAGAATGACACTCCCAATCCATGGAGTGAGTTGGCAAAAGAGATAGTGAAAATATCACCATTCGATTCTCTGAATGCTTCACTTGTACGAATCCAGGCTCTGGGGGATAATGTTTTTGACAGCTTTGCAGAGCTCTGTGGAATAGAGATGTTGGCTGGTTGTTGTTAGATACACTGGCTACATTAAGGAGTGAAAGGAATGGGCTTAAGGCTTCAAATGAGAATCTTAAATGCTGTCTGACAGATGTAGGCGTTTCTATGAATATCCTGAAGGAAATACTTATTTCCTGTAGCCGTAGACTTGAGATCTCTGAAAATCAGACTCAGAATCTTATTGTTAGAGTAGCAACTTTACAAAGTAAACTGAAATCTCAGTGTTGCATGGTGTCTGCCGTTAAAGTGAGGGCATTGATTGGAAAGGAGTGAGACCCTGAAAACTGGGATTGTGACATATGGATTGATAATGATGTTGGGGGTGAGGTTGAAACCCTAGGCCATGATGTGTCTTCTCTAGATAACCCTGTAATAGTCTGCCCTGAGGACATAACCGCCCCACCTCCAGCCTGCCTTGAGGAGTTGTCCACCCAACCTCCTCCTGAAGGGATTAGTCCTAGAGTGATTAATCCAGTTTCATCAGATGAAACTGCAAATGAAGGTCCTGAAGCAAATGGCTTGGAAGATATTTCTAATGCTTTTCATGACCCACCCCCACCAACCATCATTTCTCCCAGACCTATAACTAGACTAAAGTCCCTACAGGCCTCTACAGGTGAGGTACAAAGTATCACACATGAGGAGGTCCGTTATACTCCAAAAGAACTGTGTGAGTTTTCCAATTTATATAGCCAGAAATCAGGGGAATATATGTGGCAATGGATTTTAAGGGTGTGGGATAATGGTGGGAGGAATATAAGGCTGGATCAGGCTGAATTTATTGATATGGGACCACTAAGCAGAGATTCTGCATTCAATGTTATAGGTCAAGCAGTTAGAAAAAGTATTAATAGTTTGTTTGGATGGTTGGTTGAAACATGGATCAAAAGGTGGCCGTCATTACCTGAGGTTGAAATGCCACCACAACACATACCCAGGCAGGGTAATACACTTTGATCCAGACACTGTTTCCATCAACTTAGTAGAACCAGTGGACCTGGGTGGGGAAACCTCTCCCAGCTTCTCAGGCAGCACCAGTGAAAACTAGAGGGAAGCCCAGTACCACACCAAAAAAAGCAGAACAAAATAGTCCTGCAAAGACTCTGAAATTAACATGTCATTGGAACCACAGCCACAAAAGTACTCAGGAACTGCATGCTACATATTAACAGGGAGGCTGATAAAATTAAAAATGCAGAATTATACTTGCAGACTTTAGTATTTTTCTCTAAGTACTCAAAGGAACATGTAGGCAGGAAATCATTAGGTATATAGAAGACCTGAGAATACCATTATCCATTTTGACCTAATTGACCTAATTTTATGGAAACACTCCACAAAATAGCATGTATACATAGTACATTCACAAAGACAGATCATATTCTGGGTCTAAAAAATCAACAAATTTTAAAGAATTGAAATCATACAAGGTATGTTTTTTGAAGGTAATGAAATCTAACTAGGACTCAATAATTAAAAAAAAATGGGGCAAGATATTAAAAAAAATGTCACAGGGAAATTAGAAAAAAATAGAATAGAATAAAATTAAAATACACCGCATAAAAATTTGGAATGTATATATAAAGCAGTGCCACTTTACAATGGGAAGAGAAGTATTAATAAATACAAATAAATTGGAATTACAGAACTGAAACTAATTTCATAAATGATCAAATTGGTTGTGCAGAAAATCCAAATGAATTTACCAGTAAATTATTAGAATAAGAATTGAGTTTAACAAGATTGCTGTATGCAAGATCCATATATTCAAATCAATTGTAGTGTGATACATTTGCAACAAAAAAGATAATATAAAATATGAGTCTAATCAAACAAAAAGTGCAAGGCTTCTATATAAAATGAGAAAACAGTGATGAGAGAAAATAAATGGCACATTATTTTAAGGCAATATTATAGATGCCAAATTTCAACTATCTATTAATTAAATATAATTTTATAAAGTCACACCATGATCTTGTGAACATATTTATATAGAGATTAAAAGGATTAAGTGCAAGAATATACTCTTCAATAAGAAGAAATTATTTGCTCTACTGAATATCAACATTTAATATAAGCTTTAGTAATTTGATCCCTGTAGTGTTGGTGGGAGAAAAGCAGGAACACAGTTGTATACAGAAATGCACACACATAATTCATAAAAAAGGTGGCACAGAGAAAGAATGGAGAAATGGTCACCTTTACTATAAATTATGCTCCATCCAGTAGATAATGATTATATTACAGTATCAAATTCTCTTATACTTAATAGTATTACAAATACAGCACAACAAAAAAATAAGCCAAATAGCTTGTAGATAGGAAGATTAAAGGTAAAAAAAATTTTAAAAGAAGGAAATCTACAGATTAATATGAGATGTTCTTCATGAACTTTGGTTAATTTCTGAAATAGGTACAAAATAAGCACTTATATTCCCAAAATAATAAATTGAACTACGTTAATATAAATAAGTTTCATTCATTAAGCGACTCGGATATGAGAAGGAAAAAAGCTGTTTGTATCTCATAAACTCAAGAAAGAGCTGATATCCAAAATATATCAAGAACTTCTTGGCAGGAAAAGACAAAAAACTACATAGGAAAAATGGACAAGAGACAGGAATAAGCCTTTCACAAAAGAGGACATCCTACTGGCTAGAAGCACACAATGGTGTATTCATTCTTACTGCAATCAGGAGAATGCCTTTTAGTGTCATAATGACACCTCTATATAACCATCAGCACTTTACTCCTATTAAAATTCCTTACAACACTAAGGTTTGATGAAGATGTAGATCAAATAACATGTTCACTATAGGACAAAATGTGTATTTATACAATGAACTGGGAAACTCTTGAGAGAATTTAATAATCTTTACATACACATATCACTATGACCCAGAGATTTCCTTCGTATACATTTTGCTCTGCCTTTTGCTCCTGAGGGAGACTCCCTCTCTGCCTTCCAAGGCTGTTCACTATACGAAAGATGAAAAGAAGGACATAAAGAAAGGGAGCCAGGACTGTGCTCAAGAGATGTGCAGAAAAACAAGCGATCATGGAAATTATCTCTCAACTTATAAATTTTTATTCCTATTGAGAAGTTTTGTAGCTTTCATAAGATTCTTTTCAATAATTTATTTCATCAATTTTTATTATGGGGACATATATACAACTCAGTATTTCCTATTTTAACCACTTTCAAGTGTACAATGCAGTGGCAGTAATTACAATTGCAATGTTGTACTGCATTCACAACTTTATTAACAAAACTTTTTCATCACTAATAATAGAAACTCTTTTACCCACCTCTGGTTTATGTTGAGCTCCTGGAAACCTGTAATCTACGTTCTGTCTCTATGATTTCATCAACTCCTAAAGGGACATCTGAACTAAAAAGTTTAAGTCTCTTTAAGTCGCAGGTACTTATGCATCTGAGTTCACCAAAGGATAAAGACTAAGCAGGGAAGATACCAAACAGAAGGTACGACGAGGCATCTTTATGGCTGAGACAACTTGGTGTGCCTGAAATGAGGGCTTTTATTTGTTATTAAGATTGGGACTGAGTCCAGATAGGGCCTGTCCATACGAAACAGGGAATTGAGAGTCTTGACTTAGGTGAAGAAGGCAAACAGAACAAGGGAAAAGGGTAACATCTTTCTCTTAGAAAACACTATTACTGATTGTTATATTTATTGAAATAATTTAGCATGTAGAAAAGATAATCAAGTTCACTTGTAAAAATTGGTTGTGTTTATGTATGTATGGTATGCATAATGGAACAGTTAAAGGTTATGTGTGCCTTCACTTGCTAATTACCATTTCATATTATTGAAAGGTATGATTTTGACTTTCCCCATGTGCATAACTTCATTTTCAGCATGTGAAGTGAAGTGTTATAAATACCATGGTGAATTATTTTATGATCCTTTTATTTCAGTCATGGTGACCTCTGTCGCTCGAACCACTGTTCAATGTATCATCAAACAGCAAAGATTAAGGCAGAGGGTGTCGTGTGGCATTAGTGGCTTCCCCAAGAGCTGACAGCCTTACGCCAAACCAGTTATTAATGCGCTGGATATGTTACACTCTGAAAACATTAGTGATTACGTATTAAAAATAGGGACAAAAATGGATAGTTTAAATTAAAATACTCCTAATCCAGGGTTCTCAGCCTCAGCAGGACTGACATTTTGGACCAGATAATTCGTTATTGTGGGACGCTGTCCCAGGCCATGTAGGATGTTCAGAAGCATCTCTGGCTGCTACCTACAGGATGCTAGTAGCAGACCTCAAGTCGTGACAGTCAGAAATGTTTCTTGATGTTGCAAAATGGCCCCCAGAGGGCAAAATCAAGCAGTTGAGACCTATGCTAATTCCATTTTAAAACGTAGAACACAATCATTTGAAACAAGAATGGGAAGCCAGAGGTAGGAAAACTGTCTTCAAAAAGAAAGCAAATTTACTGTAACAGCATGATTTAAAACTGATGTGCTTGGTAAGCAGTAGAAGCATATTAATATCTAGAGAAATGGAATAGAGAAATACTTAGAAACTTCA
This sequence comes from Myrmecophaga tridactyla, assembly GCA_004026745.1. NCBI lineage: Eukaryota > Metazoa > Chordata > Mammalia > Pilosa > Myrmecophagidae > Myrmecophaga > Myrmecophaga tridactyla. The sequence goes on from PVIY010020995.1 coordinate 24,076, forward strand.
AGAAAAATTTGTACACGAAGTGATAGTATAAATATAAAGCAAACTAAAACTGGCATGATGTTGAGTAAATAATGGAATGTAAGAAAAGAGAATTCATTTGGACTTAATGTTTGAAAAACTCAGATGTTATGTCATAGGATTGCATTTCCTTTTCCAATTTTCAACCTATGGGTCTTTCCTAGGGCGGCTATAACAGTGCCGCAAATTAAATGGCTTAAAAGAACAGAAATGAATTGTTTCAAAGTTCTAGAAGCTGGGAAAATGTTTCAAATATTTAATCCTACCATTTCTTCATCATTATCTACATAAAGCAAATTAGATTTATTAGAAGTACAACCCATCAAGTTTTCTCTCCATATTTTTCTTTCAATACCAATGTAATAACAATTGCTGGAATATGTAAACCATTCCTTAGGACAAGGACCACAGACACATTCTGAGGAAAGAGAATAGATGACTATCCAGAAACAATTTGAATTTTTAAAAATGAAAATTAAACACACATTTGCATAAATATAAACATATATACATACATGTGTTTAGATAGCTAGCTAGCTAGATGCAGCATTCCAAGCTGTTATATGCAAAACAAAGCATGCAAACTCATACATGCAGCCACAGAAGAGTTTCAGCCTCTCAACCCCTATTTAATGTACTCATACAAAGCAAACAAACAAAAACTCCATCCTACATACATCCTGAAATCAATGAACAACATCAGTTTGTTGCAACAGTAAATTATTTACTTAACATATTATTGCAATATGAAATTTGATGCAAATGGAAACAGGAAGTTCAGGCGATGAAAACCAGTTTCTGGAAAGACAGCAAAGATAACTTAAAAACAAATGACATACTGAAAATATGACTACCAAAACCAAGTGTTAACAAGTATGTGTAACAAAAGAACTCACATAACATTTTACAAGAGAGAAATGTAAACACATAGAAAACAATATGCCAATTTTTTTTCTTTTTTTATTTATTATTATTGTTATCTTTTTTTTTTTTTTTGGCATGTATTGGCTCCGGGAATCGAACCTGGGTTTCTGGCATGGCAGGCAAGAATTCTGCTCTGAGTCACCGTTGTACTCCCTTTTAATACTTATATTAATAATACTCCAATTATAACCAACCCAGCAATTCCAATTTAATTCCACAAAAATTGAAAACATATGTCCCCATAACTTCTTGTACAAAATTCATCATCGCAGTTTTATTCACAATAGCTAAATTTGAAGCAATTCAAATACGCACAGGCAGTTGAATAGCTAAATTATGGAATGTGTATTCACTGGATTAGTACACAGTAAAAAAATACTGATACATGGCTAAAAGTCTGAGAAATGTATACCATGTTGAATGAATAATGCCAATCACAGAAATATTATACTGTTTGATTCCATTAATGTGAAGCATTGACAGGAGGAAAACAAAGCTATAATGTTAGATATAAGAAGTTTGAAAGTGAGGTTTGACTGGATATAGCCACGCAGGTGCCTTAAGGGATGAAGGGAATTTTCTGTCTTGACTGGTGAGGTGGGTTCATATGCGCATATATTTGTCAAAAGTCATCGAACTGTATACTTCGAATCTATGCAGTTGAATGCAAGTGAGTCACCCCTCAATTTAAAAAAGCACAGAAAGAATAGGTTAAATCACTACATCAATATAAACACCCAGATGTAAATTGGCATGCAAATATGTAAGCAAATCATGGTATATCTATACAATTGCTATTCAACAGTAAGGAAGAATAAATACTCAAATACCCTACAACTTGGGTGAACCTCAAAATAATTATTTTGAATGAAAGTATCTGGATAAAATGAATCTGCATTGTGTGACAAGTTATAAAGAATTCTGGAATATACCAACTAACCTATAGTAAAGAAAGTAGATCCATGTTTGCCTGCTGGTTCCACAAAATGTATATGTATATCAAAATTTATGAATTATATGATTTAAACATGTGCAGTTCATTGTTTATCAAGTATACCTCAAAAATATGTTAAAATGTTACAAATGAAACTTCCTTATTCAGATAGAGTTATCACCAAAACAACAACAGAAACAACAGCAAACCTACTCAATGGTGAAACGTTTAAAGCTTCCCTACCGATATAGGTAAATGAGGCCTTAATGTCCTACGTCACGAATTTTAGTCAGTTTTGAACTGGATAGCTTTTACACTGGAAAAAAAGAGAAAGAATAAAAAATATATTAATTGGAACAGGAGAAATGAAGCTAACACCTTCACAGATGATAAAATTGTGTATGTAGAAAATCCAGAGGAATTTATTTACAGGTAAGTTATTTGAATTAAAACGTGAGTTTTGCAGGTTGCTGGATATGAGTTCAATGTACATAAGCTGATTGTAGTGTAATATATTAGCAGCAGCAGAAAAGTAAATATAAAAGATATTTGGATTCAAATTAAATGAAATGTGCAAGACACACACAAAACTATAAAATAGTCTTGAGAGAAAATAAATGGAAGATTAAACCACCTTAATATATAATGGCAAAAAGATGTCAATTTTCAACAGTTAATCTGTTGACTAAACATAATTTCAATAAAATCACAAAACATGTTTCTGTGAATGTATTTATACAGAGATTTAAAAATCCCATGTAGCATGGAACTCTTGAAGAAGAACACTGTGAAGGAATTATTTAATGCACAGAATATCAATAATTATTATGAAGCTTCAGTAAATTTGACCATGTGATCCTAGTGCAAAAAAAATAATTGAACAGTAGAACACAGTGATGCCCAGACACACACGCACATGTACACGCACAGGCTTATATACCCACGTCCTTAATTTATGACACAGAACAGAATGGAGAAATGATCATCTTGCTATGCATCATGCAAAGATCACCAATATATAATGATATAGAGAAGTCAACTTTTCTTCTATTTTGTAGAATTGCAAAAAGAGTATCAGAAAAAATAATCCTAATAAAGTGTAGATCTAAATGTAAATTTAAAAACTAAAAAATAAAGTATGTAGAAAAAAACCCTACAGATTAATATAGAAGATTATCTTCCTGAACTTTGGTTAATTTTTGAAATAGTCTCAAAATCAGCACTAGTCCTCCTAAAATTCTAAATTGTATTGCTAAAATTAATAAATTATGCTTATTGAAATACTTGATTGCAAGAGACAAAAACTAAGCTACATAGGAAAAAAAACATTTGAATCTCAAAATCAAGAGCTCATATCCAAAATAGGTCAAAGAACTAACTGAAAGGAAAAGAAGAACGCACACATAAGAAAAATAAATGAGAACAGAAACAGACCCTGCACAAAAAAGATGTAGGCATACCTCATTTTCCTGCTCTTCGTGGATATTGCATCTTTAACAAACTGTAGGTTGTGGCACCCCTTCATGAAGCAAGTCTTTCCGTGCCATTTTTCCAGCAGTATGGCTTCACTTTGTGTCTGTGTCACATTCTAGTAATTCTCACATTTCACACTTGTTCATACTATTATATCTGTTGTGATCATCTGTGATCAGTGATTACTAATAATTCAGTAATACATTATTACTATTGTAATTGTTTTGGGGTGCCATGAACCGTGCCTACATAAGATGTCAAATGTTGTATGCGTTCTCACTGCTTCACCCACCAGTCATTCCTTGTCTCTCTCCATCTTGGGCCTCCCTCTTTCCTGGCACAAAATAATTTTTAATTTAGGCCAATTAATCACTCTACAATGGTCTCTAGGTGTTCAAGTGAAAGGAAGAGTTACTTGCTTCTCACTGTAAATCATAAGGTAGAGATGATTAAGTTTAGTGAGTAAAGGATGTCAAAACCCAAGCCAGGTTGAAGGAGGCTAGGCCTCTTGATCCAAATCATTAGCCAAGTTGTGAATGCAAATGAAAAGTTCTTGAAGGAAATTAAAAATGCTAGCCCAGCAAATGCACAAATGATAAGGAAGTAAAATAGCCTTATTGCTGATATGGAATTAGTTTTAAGTGGTCTGGATAGAAGATCAAATCAGCCACAGTATTCCCTTAAACTAAAGCCTAATCCAGAGCAAGGCCCTAACTCTCTTCTAGTCTATGAAGGATATGGGAGGTGAGGAAATTGGAAGCTAACAGACGTTCATGAGGTTTAAGGAGAAATGTCATCCCCATAACATCAAAGTGCAAGATGAAGCAGTAAGTGCTGATGTAGAAGCTGCAATAAATTCTCCAGACTACCGAGCTAAGATAATTGATGAGGCGACTGCACTAAACAACAGTTTTTCAGTGTGGATGAAACAGCTTTATATTAGAACAAGATGCCATCTGGGACTTTCACAGCTAGAGAGAAATCAATGCCTGACTTCAAAGCTTCAAAGGACAGGCTGACTCTCTTATTAGGGGCTAGTGCAGCTGGTGACTTTATGTTGAAGCCAGTGTTCATTTACCTTCCTGGAAATCCCAGAACCCTTAAGAACTATACTAAATCTACTCTGACTGTGCTCTATAAATGGAAAAACAAAGCCTGAATGATGGCATAACTGTTTATGACGTTTTACTGAATATTTTTAAGCCCACTGTTGACACCTACTGCTCAGAGCAAGATTCCTTTCAAAATGTTACTGTTCATTTTAATTATACACCCGGTCACCCAAGATCTCTTATAGACATGTACAAGATTACTATTGTTTTCATGGCTGCTAACTCAACACCCATTCTGCAGCCCATGGTCCAAGAAGTAATTTCACCTTTCAAATCTTATTATTTAAGAGATACATTTAGTTAGGCTCTAGCCTAAAACAGATAGTGAATCTTCTGAAAAATCTGGGCAAACTCAGTTGAAAGACTGGAAAGGATTCCCCATTCTAGATGCCATTAAGAACATTCATGATTCATGGGAGGAGGGAAAAATATCAACAAGAACAAGAGTTTGGAGGAGGTTGATTCCACCCCTCAGGGATGACATTGAGGGGTTCCCAAATTGAGTGGAGAAAGTCACTGCAGATATGTTGGAAATAGCAAGAGAACTAGAATTAGAAACAGAGCCTCAAGAGGTGATTGAGTAGCTAAAATCTCATGATAAAACTTTATAATAATCTCATGATAAAACGTTAATGAATGCTACTTATGGATGAGTAAAGAAAGTGATTTCTTCAGATGGAACTACTCCTGGTGAAGATGCTGTTAACAATGTGGAAATGACAACAAGGTTTTAGAATATCAGATATACTTAGTTGATAAAGTAGAGGCAGGGTTTGAAAGCATTGACTCCAATTTTGAAAGAAATTATACTGTGCATAAAATGCCATCAAACAGCATCAGATGCTACAGAGAAATCTTTTGTGAAAGGAATAGTCAATTGATGCAGCAAATTTCATTGTATTATTTTAAGAAATTGCCACAGCCACCCCAATCTCCAGCGACCACCACCCTGGCCAGTCAGCAATCATCAGTATCTGCAAGACCTTCCACCAGCAAAAACAGTATGACTCACTGAAGTTTCAGATTTTGGTTTGCACTTTTTAGCACTAATGTATTTTTAATTAAGGTATGTACACTGTTTTTATTTAACATAATGCTATTGCACACTTCATAGATTAACTTTCATATGCACTGGGAAGCCAAAAAAATCGTGTGACTTGGGTTTACTGTGATAGTCACTTTATTGCATGGTCTAGAACTGAACCTTTAATATCTCCAATATATGCCTGTATACTAAAGGTTAATAGCACATAATTGTGTTCAAACTAATTATAATCAGGAATTCCTATTAATATAATGATATCACTATCTGCTATATAAGCACCAGAATTTCTGCTATTAAAATTCCTGATGTACTAGGTTTTTATGAGGATGTGCATCCAGGGACATGTCTAGTTGCTAATGGATGCAATGTGTATTTGGCAGTGAAATAGGAAACTGTTGGAAATGTTCAGAATTTTAAAACATATATTACAATGGCCTGCAATTTCATTCCTACAAATAGTATCCCTTAGGGTGTTTAGAGAATAATTATTCATAATAACCAAACAATAGAAACAATCTAATTTTCTATCCCCAGTAGAATAGATGTTTAAAATGTTATATTAACAATAATATAGCAGTGAAAATGTACAGACTACAACTAATAGCAACAATATGGATGAATTGCACAGATATATGTGAGTGAAAGTAGACAGACAAAAATGCATTCTATCTGACTCTATTTTTATAAAATTCAAAACTAAGCAAATGTGAATATAATATAAAGTCAGGATGGTGGTTTAGAAGGGAAAATGGAAAAGTGATGAGAGCAGACACAGGCTGGCAATACAGAGGGCTAAAACTTCTATTCCTTGGCCTGATTGGTAGTTAATGGTTCTATTCATTTTTGAACTATCTGCACCATTATGATAACTTTAATTCTCTTTATAATGAAACTAAATTAAGTTTATTTTAGGAAAAGGGCATGTGTAGAAACATTTTTTCATGAAAACAAAGAACTAAAAATTAGCAAATATGCATCAATGGAATAAAAATATGAATCAAATGTAAATTCAAAAAGGAATATTACACAATTTTGAAAAAATTTAACTAAGGGAAATATATGAATAATTCCTATAAATATAATATCATTTGAAGTAAGTTTTTACTAAACTGTTAGAAACACTTAAAATATTACCATTTCTTCTTCATTTTCTGCATAAAACAGGTTAGATTTATTAGAAGCACAGGCCATCAAACTTTCTTTCCATGTTTTTCGTTCAGCACTGATGTAATAACAATTGTTGGAATATGTAAACCAGTCCTCCGGACAATGACCACAATGAGAGGCTGAAGAAAGATTATGAATTAGTGTACAGAAACTACTTTAATTTAATTTCATTAATTAATTTTTTATTTGAATTTTAAAAAAGAAAATGAACTGACATGCATTCATAGGTATAAACATAAATATGTACATAACCTGCATATATACCCTCACAGGTTTATATATATAAGACAAACTGCCCACCCCAGCACACACACACACACACACACACACACAAGGGACAGCCTCTTAGCCCCTAACTTATGTACCCATATAAAGCAATCAATCAAAAATTCTACCATATCCATGTCCTGAAAATCACTGAGCCATACCATTTCATTAGAATAATAGAATATTTGTTTCTTATCTTAATATAGCAGTAGAATATTATAAGAAATGGACAAAGGTGATTTTAAATGAATTGTCCTTATTGCTGAAAAACAAGGAATGTCCTTATATAATCCTTATTAGTGAAAATTTATGCTCTTTTTTATACTTTTTAAAAACTGTTCTCATTTTGGCATGGCCTAAAACAAAGACAAAAGCTATACCAATATATGAGAAATTTAAAAACCATTCCATACCTTTCTCGGTTCCTTTTATCAGGGAATCATGTTTCTGTTCCCGTATGTCAGTAGCTAGAAATATGAATGTAGTTCCTTCAGAATTAAAGTTGCTATTAAGAAATGATAATAATTTTAGTTTTCTAGCTTGAAATTCCCTATATTATTTAGAATTAGATCAACGTTGAATAAAGTGATTTTTACCAAGGACACTTATTAAAGCAAGTGAGGTCTTGGGGAAAAAATTTCAATGGCCTAATGGGCCAAAATTTACCTTTGTATAAGATTTGACTAGTTACTTTGAAAAATTTATTTATATTTCTAAGTTTTTTTATAAACTTGTTTCTCCTAAAACAAGTATTTGTGATTTCAGATCAGAAGGCAGATACAGATAAGTATATGTATATACACACATACAGCTAGACTGAAATAAATACACATACTAAAACTTAAAAATAAATACTCTGCGACCATTTTGCTATTTATAACTTGACAAATTCAGAATGACCTCTACACATTTAGTCAATATATACGTTTAGTCCCAATAAATACATAAAAATGTGAATTCTATCCCCTAATATGAAATATTTAGAGAAATTCTTGAAATCATTAAAATGAAAATTCCCTTATGATCGTTCAAAACTTACTTGGAGCGGTAACTATGACTGCCATAGTTATTACGGAGGACAACAAGATAAGGCATGCTATTCCCAGGATTCCAGCAATGAGTTTTTCCGGAGGTGATGGGAAATCTGCAGGGAAAGAAAAGAGTAGATGAAGGCAATTGTTTGGTTTACATGGAGGGAATTGTATCCATAAATGCTGAACCTCAAGCCCACATCTCCCATTGTAATTTTTCTCTCAGAATATAGCATTGCATTTTCAGTAAATATAATGCTCCATGAGGTGTCAATCAAAGTCTACAAATTTCAACAGTCTGAATAAATTATTCATTAAAATTCATGTTAGAATACCATATCTACCCTTTGAGCTCTTATCCACAAAAATGAAGAAAATGTATGAGCTTATTCGCTAAATCTATTAATGCTCATTTCTATAACTTTTACTTTTCCCTCACCTCTGCACCCCAATGCACATCCTAGAGGAGTTATATTGAGAATCAATTAAATGTTTTACCTTTGCAGTATGAATTCTTGTCATTCTCTTGAGGATCATGAGAAACATTTTGAAGGCTTAATTCCACACAGGTTATTTCCTGCGCAGTATCTGATATGGAGCAATTAATGTCCTTGGGTTTTATTTGCTTCCTCTTTGGGTTCTTGGCCAGATTCAGTTCTGTGCATACCACACTTTGGTTATTCATCTCTGTAGCTCAGCGGTGACAGAAACTGTGCTCTGTGATAACTGTGTTTAAGAAGTTGAAACATGGTATATAAAATGACAGATCCCTAGTACCCTCAAACAGGGCAGGGAAGGTGATGTGTGGTGAACACTAGAGGTCCTTTCTTAGTTGAAGAGTCTAAAGATCTGGTTCTAATTTACTGAGAGCCTTAAACAAGTGTCTCATGGTGTAGTAAGTATTTTTTTAAATATTCTGTATTTGACAAAATACTATTGGTTGGAGTGATGGAAAACTAAATTATTCGGGAATAAAGTTCATGAAAAAAGAGTAGCCTTATTTATTTGAAGTCAGGTTCCAGAAAAAGATTTAAATACTATAACCCCTGGGTTAAACATTAATTCTATATTTAAAAAATGTATGCATCAATTTTATGATATTTTTGAAATATAATAAAGGTTAAATTCTGAGCATTTAAAGATAGGAGACATGTAAAGGTAGTATACATTTCATGTATTATGCTAAATTATTTTGATTCAGTGATTTCATTTGTTTATTAAAGAAGATAAGGTATTTTATTTTATCTATTCTCTTGTGAATGAATGGATAGAAAGTTTTGAGGTCTCATTAAAATTTAAGGAAATAAATAATCCTTTTTTTCTCTGTTATTGTTTTATTTCTTTTTCTGTTGTCTTTTTATTTCTTTTTCTAAATCGATGCAAATGTTCTAAGAAATGATGACTATGCAACTATGTGATGATATTAAGAATTACTGATTATATATGTAGAATGGAATGATGTCTTAATGTTTTGTTTGTTGTTAATTTTTTTAATTAATAAATTATAAAGATGATAAAAAATTTAAGGAAATATTTAAAAAGTTTGAAACCTCACTAAACCTATCTACAACCTAAAGAATATTGGAAACATAGCAAAAAAAAGATAGTTTAAATATTTATTTTATAGAAGTAATAGTCAATTAGTTTAATGGCTAAAATACAAGACCATAAACTGATAAATAAATGGAAGAAGATATTTGTTCAAACTTCCAGAAATATACTACAATTGTCAAGGACAGTGAGGATTCCTTTGATTATGTAAGTAATTGTAATCATTCAGTTAATTTAATCTAATAATTCCATCAAAAAGTCTCTAGATATAAATTCTAAATATCTAGAATTTAACTCTGGCTTCGCAACTTAAAATTTATGGCCTTTAAATAATTACTTAGTATCTCTAGGACCTAGTTTTCTATTTTAAATGGGAATAAAAATATTTATAAGTAATGCTTGTAAAATACTTTATAACCAAACTCTCAGTAGATGTTTAGCTTAATTATTATTTTAGTCACAATTGCCATGGTGTGGTTTCTAATGCATTCCAGTCAGAAATTGTAAAATAATTCATTAGAAAATAGTTTTTAAGAACAGTGTGGCTCATTTTTTGGCAGATTTATCTTAATTTTTAAGATGAATTATAATATTAAGATTAGATTTGTATTTTATAAAAGTTATCTCATGTTTTCCTGAAAAACTCAAATGGCATGTATTTATACTAATTTTTATGAGGAATTATGTTTTTATGTTTTGCTTTGCATCTTTCAATGAGTTCCTTTTTAAGAGTACAGTTATAGGAGGGTTCCATAATTCTAGGAGGTTCTGCGAGCACCCAGAACACTTGAACCCTCAAAGGGAGTGGCAGCCGCAATGGCTTCAAGATGACAACGGTGGCCATAACTCTGGTAAGATGACAGACCAGAGGGGGCTAGGGTTATTCCATCTCCATGAAACAACTAGAGACACAGAGGGAAGATGACCAGGGTTGTGAACCTGTGGACTTCATAGCTGGGACTGCCTGTGGTCTTGGGGTATAGAAGACAAGCTTTTCCTGTGCATGCACTCCACTTGGCCAAGGCACTGGGAATCGAACCTGGGTCTCTGGCATGGCAGGTGAGAATTCTGCCACTGAGCCACAGTTGCACCACTCTGTTTAGTTATTTTTAAGGAACTGCCTTCAGCATTTACCATATGAATAATCAAAGCAGGAAGAGAAGAACCAGGTGTTGCAGGGGAAAGGGCCAGATGCCCTGTTAAAGATGCCCTAGAAAAGAATTGATTGTTATTGGTATTGTTACAAAGCAAGAAACACAATGTTTGCTTCTATCAGTCTGCCCTATTAAGATGTAGTAAAGGTTGTGGTAAGTGGCTGTCAGCCTCCTTCAATCTAGCTATTGTAATTTCTTGTATTTTTGGTTTTAGTTCTTAGTCATTTAAGAAGTATTCTTTGCACACTCCACTATGTCTGGGAATGTGGATATTAAACATGCAGAATTTCTTCTTTTAAGATGCTTCCAATGTAGAGTGGGAGGGGGAAGAGAGACCAAATACAGCATAGTGTGCAAGTGTTCTGGTGGTAATAAAAATTTGTGTTTTATGGGAATAGAATGAGAAGTCTTATAATCCAGTCTAGGGTGGGTGAATGAGGTTTCCGTGTTCTGAGGGATGTGTAAGAATAAGCTGGTAGAAGAAAGGAGAAAAGATGTGTAAGACTGGGATATCACAAGGAAGGCAATACAGTATGAGTGAACATGACCCAATCAGGGAATATAGGGTAGTTTAGTACGGCTAGAGCCCATAGTAGTGTCAAGATTGAGAGATAAGGGATAATGTGCATAGGTCAGTAGGTCATGGGAATTTATAATGAAGCTAAAATTCTAAGATTTTATTGTGAAAATGAAGAGAAGCATTTGGAGGATTTAGAGCCAGGTAATACCCAGATTGATTGATTTAATTACATAAACATCACTGTGACTGCATTGTAGACAATGAAGCAGTGTCTGGAGGAGACATGAGGCAAGGAGAGATCAGCTATGATACTGTTGAAGCAATTTTGCTAATTGCTTTAAAGTTACTGCTGAGAATTATGGCCAGGTCATGCATGGGCAGTGCTCAAAATATTTTGGGAATGAATAAATGAATGAATAGATAGATGGATGAATACTAAATAAAAGTATCAGATAAGATGTATTGACTAATTTTGGAATTAACAAAATGTAGTAATACAGGAAAGCATCAAAGATGACTCCCATGTTTCTGGTAGATGGTGGAGACATTCACTGAAGGTAAATGTAGAAGAAGGGACAGATTGCAGTAGGATGAAATAATGCATTCAATTTTTAAGAAGATAGCTCCATGCACACTGAGAAGTTCAGCTAGGAGTTGGAAGGGTGTCTCTACCAGAGCAACTATAAAAACCTTTAGGGTAATTATTTTTCTATAACTGGTTATTTTTAATGAACTAAAATTAATATATGTATCATTTTTATTACAAAAATCTTAGTTATTTTCAATTTGAAAGAAAGGAATTGATTGTTACCGTATTGTTAAAATGCAAGAGATGTGTTGTAGGATTATGTATTATGTAACTTTTTCAATATGTGTTTTAGAACAGAAAAAAGAATACAGTTATAAAATGTGAGCTAATTAAATATTAGCAAATACATTATTATACAATGACACTCCTTTATTATAGAATTCAAAATTAGTGATTCATTGTCATGATAATTATAGAACCTCAACTTAAATTATGTTGATTGACAAATCCAAATGTGCGTGAGCATGTGCACTTGATAAAATTTCCATAGGAAATAGAATATTTTAAAAGTACTCCAAATATTTTATATTTAAGGTATGCTTTTTCAGACCTGAATTATTCAAATAAGGACTCCAATGTTCTGCTTTGATTTTACTGTGTATTAATACCACATCTGCATCATGTACAGCACTTGCAATCTCCTACTTGGTGAGGTAGACAGGAGGGCAGTGGCACATACCTTTTTGCAGACAGAAAGTTATGCATCCTTTAGCAAGGAGGCTGGTGACTCCTTAAAGAGGCTGCTATAGCTGGGTAAAAAAAGAGATATTTAAAGACATGAATCCAGGGCAAGAACAAACAATATCTGTGCTGGTCACACACTGTTTTGTGATGAACCAAAGCAAAGCCAGAGTGTAAAACGTAGATGGCTCATGATTGCGTCACTTAAGGTATGAACAGGAAATTCTCATTACTGGGCTATTTTTAACTCAGTTGATCACATTGCCCACCTCCAGAACGTAGGAAATTTCAAACTCTTATTACAAGTATAAAGTTTACCTTGAAATGTGTCATTTAGATTGTATCTTTCATGTTTTTTTGAGATAATCACATATTATATGGATTTTGGTTGGAGAGAGAACTTGACCACCCATGCAGTTAACTTGGTTCAATCTCAATCACAAATTCCATAAATTTAGGCCATGTTAACACTGTTTTAGATGTCTAAGTCCTACATTTAAAGTTGCCTGCTAAATCTTGGCATGTCTTACTTCTCTTCCATATCTCCCTATTATAACATTTCCATTATGATGTCAAATACTCTATAAAGCACAGCACCATTATAAACAAATAAAGATTTTGTCCTAATTATTCTGGAGAATTGCTACATTTTCTACCTTATGTAGCTGACACAAAGACCATACCTCTAAAAGTTATCTCCTTGGTTTCTTTGTCTTAGTTTTTTAAATTCTTGCATTCAATTTTTTTTAACTTTTTAAAAATTGTATAATATAACATATAACATATAACATATATACAAAGTAAAGAAATAAAAAAGCAATATTTTTCAAAACACTCTTCAACAAGTACAGGACAGGTCCCAGAGTTTGTCATAGGCTACTATATGATCCTCTCATATTTTTCCTTTACTGTGAAAAATAATACAAACAACAAAGCTATAAATTTCAAAGCACAGCACCACAATTAGTTGGAGAACATATTTCAGAGTTTGACATGGGTTGCAATTCCATGATTTTAGGCTTTTACTTCTAGCTGCTCTAAAATGCTGGAGACTAAAAGACATATTAATGGGCCGCTGCCGTGGCTCAGCAGGCAGAACTCCGACCTGCCGTGCTGGAGGTCTGGAGTTCGATCCCTGGTGCCTCCTGCCCATATGCAAATTAAAAATAAATAAATAAATAAAAATAAAAGACATATCAATGTAATGATTCAACATTCTATGTATCTCTGAGGTCCCTATATTCTGTATTATAAGCCTCTGATTATACCTTTATGCTGGCCATCAAAGTGGAATCATACAGTATCCACTCTTGTATCTGGCTAATTTCACTCAGCATTATATCCCGAAGGCTCATCCATCTTGTCAGGTAAAATATCATCTTGTCTTACTGCTGCATAATATTCTATCTTTTGTATATACCACATTTTGTTGATCCACTTGTCTGTTAATGGCCATTTGGTTTGTTTCCATCTTTTGACAATAGTGAACAATGCTGCTACGAACATCAGTGCACAAATGTTTGTGTTGTTGCTTTCAGCTCTTCCAGGTAGTGCTATTATTGGATCATAGGGCAATTTGACATTTAGTTTCCTAAGGAACCACCAAACAGCTTTCCATAGTGGCTGCACCATTATGCATTCCCACCAGCAGTGCATAAGTGTCTTTGCTCTCTCTTGTTTTTTTAATATAGGCATTTAGGGCAATAAATTTCCCTCTCAGTACAGCCTTGCCACATCCTGTAATTTCTGATAAGTTGTATTCTCATTTTCATTCATCTCCAGATAACTACTGATTTCTCAAGCAATTTCTTCTTTGACCCACTGTTTGTTTAAGAGTGTGTCATTTAATCTCCATATATTTGTGAATGGTCTTGTTCTTTGGTGTTTATAAGACCATTCACAAATATATGGAGATCTAATTTCATCCCATTGTGATCAGAGAAAGTGCTTTGAATAATTTCAATGTTTTTAAATTTATAAAGACCTGTTTTGTGCCCCAGCATATGATCTCTCCCATAGAATGTTCCATGAGCACAAAAGAAGAATGTATATCCTTATGTTTTGGGGTGCAATGACCTATATATGTCTGTTAGGTCTAATGTATCTATCAGTTATTTCACTTCTCTCTTTCCTTGTTGATCTTCTGTCTGGTTGTTCTATCTATAGAGGAAAGTGGTATATTGGAGTCTCCTACTTACTGCTGAAACATCTATTGCTCCCTTCAGTTTTGCCAATGTCTGCCTCATGTATGTTGGAGCTCCTTGATTGGGAGCATAAACATTTATGATTGTTATATCTTCTTGGTAAATTGACCCTTTAATTAGTATATAGAATCCTACTTTGTCTCTTATGATGTCTTTACATTCACAGTCTATTTTGTCTGCTATTAGTATAGCTAATTCTACTTTCTTTTGGACACAATTTGCATGGAAAATAATTTTCCATCCTTTCACTTTCAATCTATTTGTATCCTTGTGTCTAAGATGAGTCTCTTGTAAGCAGCATATTGCTGGATTATGTTTCTTAATCCATTCTGTCAATTTGTATCTTTTAATTGGTAAATTTAGCTCATTAACATTCAAAGCTATTACTGAAAAGGTGTTTCTTGGGTCCACCGTCTTATCTATTTTATTTTATTTGTCAGAGCTATATATTTTTTCCCTCTTTCTCTTTCTCTTTGCATTCTTAAATTACCCTTAGTGGTATTCCTCAATTCTGTGCCCACCTCCAGACCTCCCTCTCCTGTCTTTTTTTTTCAGCTGGCAGAACTCCTTTTAGTATTTCTTGTAGTACTGGTCTCTTGTTGACAAATTCTTTCAGGATTTCTTTGTCTGTGAAAACTTTAATCTCTCTCTCAGTTTTGAAGGACAATTTGGCTCAGTATAGATTTCTTGACTAGAAGTCCTTCTCTTTCAGGGTCTTGAATATATCATAACACTCCCTTTTTGCCTCCAGGGTGCTAGTTGAGTAATCTGAACTCACTCTTATTTGGTTTCCCTTGTATGTAGTAGACTGTTTTTTTCTTGCTGCTTTCAGGATTTTCTGCTTCTCTTCCACATTTGACAGACTGATTAGTATGTGTCTTGGGGAATGGCTTATTCGGATTTATTCTGTTTGGAGTTTGTGGGACTCCTTTGACTTGCATATTTATGTCCTATGTGAGGATTGGGAAGTTTTTCCCCATTATATCATCAACTACTCTTCCTAGCCCTTTACTTCTTTCTTCCCCTTCAGGGACACAAAGATTCTTATATTTGTGTGCTTTGTTTTGTCCATCATTGCCCTGATAGCCAGTTCAATTTTTTCCATCCTTTTGCCATTTGCTGTTTTGAGTCCTCAAAGTCAGTGATCCTGTCCTCTATATCACTTATTCTTTCTTCTGTCTCTTCAAATGTAGTGTTGTGTGCCTCTAGTATGCTCTTTATTTGGTCAAGAGAGTCTTTAATCTCTGTGATATCTGCTATTTTTCTATTTATTCTTTCAAATACCTCTTTATGCTCTTCTACTGTCTTCTTGACCTCCTTTATGTCATTTGCTATTCCACTTATTTTAATAAGTAGAGTTGAATGAACATCTTTGATTAATTGTTCCAATGTCTGTGTCTCCTCTGGTGTTTTAATTTGGTCATTAGGCAGGGCTACATCTGTCTGCATTGTGATATCCTTTGTGATCTTCTGCTGTCTTCATGGCATGTAAATATCTTGATTGATTTACTTTGGGAGTTGATTTCTTTCAGTAGTCTAGGGCTTTGTGTTTGTGGGATGGTTGTACAGCAGGGAGCAGGGTATGGGGTAAGGCACTAAGTGTGGTGCTTTATTTCAGGGCAGGTATAGGCACAGGTTTGGGATGTTTTGCTGATGCTTATAAATGTGGGTGCTTAGCGGCCAGGGAGGATATAGCTGTGCGGGTGCACCAGTCTGGGGGATGTAGCCCTGGTGTGTGCTGGTCTAAGGCATGGGGTCCTTTGTGTGCATGGTAGAGCTGTGGCAGCAGGTTGGTATTACACCTTCATGGATTGGGGGCAGATGGGACCTGGCTGCACAGGTCAGCATGTTCTCAAAGCTGGGAAGTGTGGCTGAGGGCCATGCACATGCACAGTTCTAGGACTGCTGAAAAGTGTGTTTCCCAGAACTGAATGACATGATTGGGGCCAGTGTTCATGTTTGGGCCTAGGAGAGCCTTAAGCTGATGCACAGAGCTGGGGGGTGGGGGGAGGCAGGACCCGGCTTACTTCCTTGTCCCGTGCTCCTGTTCATGCAGTCCTATGGGCTCCGTAGCTCAGCACGTCCATGCCAGGCTCTAGCTTTCTGCCTCTCAGGTCCTCTGCCTCTGCAACCAGGGTTCCCTATGGGGTACAGAACACTCTCCCAGGTCAGCTGCACTCCCAAATCACTGCCTAAGTCACACTCCTATCCCTTCTCTAACTTTTCCATGGAGCAGAGCTAATCTTGGCCTACTCTATTGGCCATCTTCCCAGAAGTCTTCTGACATCTACTTTTTAAAATGTGAAATCAATACAGACATTTGTGAGAAGTTGTGCAAAACTACTGTATTTACAAAAAATGGCACAAAAGTGAAATCAACAGTCAATGCACATGCACATGTCATTCACATCATCGACAAAAAAAAGTGTTCTAATACTATAGAAATAAGAATACTAACTTCACTGGCAGCTGTTAAGTATTAGAGTCACAAAAGTCACACCAGAATTGGCAACTATTGCCCAAATTAAATTGTATTGTTAAAGCTGAAACAGGTATAAGGCCATTCAAGTTCAAGCAAAGAGCCCCATCTATTTGTTTGTGTTTGAAATATGTAACCTTTTCCCCTACTTGAGATTTTAAACTTCTGTTTTACAAAATTCAAAAGAAATCAGTACAATAGAGGTTATTTAAATCAGAGTAATGTACAAAGCTATAATTAAGATGAAGGAAAATCCCAAACATAAAAATTGTAAAACTTGTTACTTGTTGGAACCAGCAGTACTACTAGGAGTTAGGTAATATACACAACTATTTTCAAGTAGATTATGTTGTTCAAGCATGTCCTTTTCATCAATGCACTCTTAAACTAATCAAAACTCTACACATATATATTCCCTTACATAGCAGCCTGTACTACTGCTACCTGCAAAGCTGTCAGTCTCAAATGACTCAGTGACTGACAGGAAACAAAAAGCTGAAAAGTAACATATTTAGGAGAAATATTTGGAGTTAGAAGATTCATGCAGTTCAGTGCTTTTTTTTAAACATTTGTTTCCCCTATTGTTTATTTATTTTTAATCCATATTTTTTACTCATCTGTCTATACCACAGATAAAAGGAGCATCAGACACAAGGTTTTCACAATCAGACAGTCATATTGCAAAAGCTATATCATTATACAATCTTCAAGAAGCATGGCTACTGGAAGACAGCTCTACATTTTCAGGCACTTCCCTCTAGCTTCTCTAATACACCTTGAACTAAAAAGGGGGTATCTATATAATGCATAAGAATACCCTTCAGGATAACCTCTCGACTCTGAAATCTCTCACCACTGACACTTGATTTTGTCTCATTTCTCTCTTCCCCCACCTTTTGGTTGAGGAGTTTTTCTCAATCCCTTGATGCTGATCCCAGCTCATTTTAGGATTTCTGTCCCAAGTTGCCAGGGAGTTTTACACCCCTGGGAGCCATGTCCCACGTGGGAGAGGTGGAGGGCAGTGAGTGTGCTTGCCCTGTTGGCTGAGAGGGAGAGAGGTCACATCCAGCTCAGCGCTTTTAATCCGCCACCCAGCTTGTTAGCAACAAGGGATGGTTTCCGTCGAGGAAGGTCCTGTGGACTGGGAATGCGGTCACCAGTGACCTCCGTCTTATCCGCTGCAGCAGGAAGTTGCTTGCTCTTCACTTTCACTTTGGCCATGTTGTAATCCCCAGAATAAAAACAATTTTGGCCCTTTGTGTAATTGTTTTCTTAGGAAATCTGAATCTCCAGGCTTTTGTCCTAGATGACGAAAGCTTGCTTTTAATTTCTCTTCTTCAGCTTTCTCTGGACTAGTCACTTTATCTTGCATTTATTTCCCCCCCTCCGTAGAGGCTGCTACGCGGTGTTCCGCCGACAGAGCTCTCCCTGTGCAGATGAGCCCTGGAAAAGACAAGGCCACTGGCGTGTTCCCACTCCCTGAGTGCCCGCCTGGGCAGCCCTGATGTTCTGTTTTGTGTTTTTTGATTTTTCACTTTGAATTCATAGTTTTGGGAAGTTTATTGGTCAAAATTATTTGGGAACTGAGTGAAAGTTGCTTTCTTTCATTAAGCATTCCTATTTTTAATAGGTTATTGTAGACTATTAAATTAAACTGTTTAAAAAATATTTTTGCCTCCAATTTTTTTGCTCTGCTTTGGGCTGCAAACTTTACCAAGGGCTCATTTGTTTTTACAAATGCTCAGGGGAGATTTTTCTTTTCCATTTCATCCCTTCAAAGGTCAAGGTTAGCAGTGGTCCTTGCTACTCTTTCCTGGACTGTGGATTTTTCTTTTTTCTTTTTTTTTTTTTTTGCATGGGCAGGCATCAGGAATCGAACCTGGGTCTCCAGCATGGCAGGCAAGAACTCTG
>PVIY010020996.1:0-43135 GCA_004026745.1 Myrmecophaga tridactyla
ATAACTCGGCTCGGCCGAGTGGCCTCCGGACTCCCCGCGCCGCTGGGACCGCCGCTGGGACCCGGAGCCCCCGGCTGCCGCATTGCAACAGGCAGGGCCCCGGCGCGCCCCCCGGGCCTTCCCCCGCCCCCGAGCGGCCTCGGCGGGCCCGGGCCGCCCCCCCCAGGGAGCCCGCCCCGGACCTGCGATCCGCTCCCCGCAGCCGCCGACCCGGCTGCAAAAAAAAAAGTTTCCGAGAGGCCGGCGGAGGAGAAGGGGGAGAAGGGCTGCCCGGAGCGGCGGGGGGCGGCGCGGGGAGCCGGCCGCGGAGGGCGACGGAGCGCCCGGAGCCCCGGACATGTCCAGGCGGAAGCAGGCGAAGCCGCGCTCGGTGAAAGGTGAGCGAGGAGGCCCGGCGGAGGCGCGAGCGAGCGAGCTAGGAGGGAGGGAGCGAGGGAGGAGGGACCGGCGGGCGGGCGGGCGGCCGGGGACCGGCGCGAGCGAGCGGAGAGGAGGAGGAGGCGGCGGCGGAGGAGGCGGAGGCGGAGGAGGAGGAAGAGCAGGGGGAGGAGGCAGCTGGGAGCGGGAGGCGCCGGGTGGAGGGGGCACGCCGCGGACACCCTGCCTGCCGATCCTCTCGGAGCCCGGCGCCGCCGCCCGTGGGGTACCCGGCCCTGGGGGCGCCGCTGAGGGGCCCTCGCAGTTCCCTCCTTGCGGGGCCCCGGCCCGCGTGGCCAATCAAGGGGTGCGGGCCCGACTTGGCGGGGATTGCGAATCTCCGCGGCTGGAGGAAGGAAGAGGCGGCGAAGACGGGCGCCGGGAGACCGGCAGCTCCGAGGCCGCCCCTCGCCCGGCCCGGGGCCTTGCCGGCCTTCCCCGGCCCGGGCCTCGTCGCCCAGGGGTGCGGAGAGCGGCGGCCGCTGTGTGCGCCGGGGGCGCAGCGCCCCCGCTCCGGTGGCCGGCCGCCCCCTCCCCGCCCCCTGCCCAGGCCGCGCTCCCGGCCCGGGCCCCCGCACTTCCTGCCTGCTCCACCGAGGCCAACCCGGCCGGAGCCTCCGCCAGGAGTTCATTGTCTGCGCCGCGCCGGCGGGACGCGGAACCTCCAGGGAGCGCGGTGACCCGTGCGCGCCCCTCCTCCGAGGGCACCCCCGACCCGATCAGGGGCATCTCCCATCCTCGCCACCCAAACCGGCTCCTGTGCGGGGTCCCCGGGGTGCACACGTTTGTGGAGAGATGTATACACACAAACACACCCCTTCGTGTCTTGCTTTCTATTTCCACCATGGGCCCCCGGCTCGAGGGGGCCCCCGGAGAGCCGAGGCCCCGGGGAGAGGCCCCGCGCAGGCGATGAGCCCCTCCCCTGCTCTTCTCTTCCCACTGGCTGGCCCCTTCAGGCCTTGTCTGCTGCTTTGTCCCGATTCCAACCCCTCGGGTGGGTGCCCGGGCACGCAGGGAGGTAATAGAGGAGGTGCGGTATGAGAGCCCCTACGTCTCAGAAGCCCCAAGTCCCGAGGCCTTTTTCCTCTCCCAACTCCCCCTGATGACCCTTGGCCTGAGCCCAGTTCTGCTCTGAAAAGTTCATTTCCTGAAGGCCTGCGCGGGAAGGCGCTGGGGCCCGGCTCCCTTCCTGCCAGCCTTGCTCCGGGATGGAATGGTTGGGACCATTCCATCCCGGAGGGTCTACCGACACCAGCCCTTTCTCTCCTTCGAAAGTCCCGGAAGAAAGTGGGGCAGCCGGCCGGCAGAGACCCTCCCTGGCATCTTAGAAGCAGACTAACTCGGTCCCAAACTCGGGGCCAACCGACTGCTCGCCCCTTTTTTCCTTGAGAGAAGCTGGTCTTGTTTCCCTCAGCCTGGCAGGCATCCCAGTCCGGGATGGCCTGGCCTGCTCCACACCATTGGGGTTTGGAGGGTGTTCTAGTGGAGGGATAAGGAAACCAGAAGAGAGAAGACCCAGTGAAGGAGACAGGGAAGAAGGTTAGATGTTTGTCCTTTTGCTGAATGGAAGGTCTCCGAGGCTTGAAATAACATTTGATTTCTTTCCTCTTTCCCTGGCTCACTCCATCCAGAGCCACTTAAGACACAGCCCAAGAAGAAAATGTAGAATTGGAATCTCTGGTTGGAAAACGGTGCTATTTAAGTCAGGGAGTTGATTTTTGAGTTAAATCTACTTACAGGAGCAGATTTGTCATAAAGGAAGATGCCAAGCTTGCTTACCCACACTGGTCCCATGCCCCCAAACCTCCCCTCTTAGAAGGTGAGGCATGGAAAGCAAAGGTAGGGCAATTTGTAGTAAACAGATGGGTGGGCGTTCCCGAGTTGCTTGGACCTAATTCTAAAACCACTCTGTGTAGCTCTGAGAAAGACTCCAGGATTGGGCTTCAGCTTTTCCTGAAATGAGCCTTGACATTATTTTTAATGAGTGTCTCTCTATGTATATGTGTGTCGGTAGAGCAGACAGTTCCAGCTAATTGAGGAGGGAAGGACTGAAGTGGGAAGACCTGTGCAGTGAAGGCATTTTGAACCATGCAATCTCTTTCTGCCCTTGGAGTCTGAAATTCTGCGTCCCCCCACCCCCGTCCCCTCTCCCCCCCACCCCACCGTGGCTCTTTGCATTTTCCAAAAGCAGTTACAACTCTTGTCTCTCACCATATTGCCTGTTATTCAGTTTACTGGGGTGAACTGGGTGGAGATGTGGCCACTTATCAAGGGAGGAATTAAGAGAGAAGATAATTTGAATAGATAAGAGTTACAGCAGGTGATGGATTTATTGCTCTTCAAGAACTTGCCCCCCCTTCTTCCAAGCAATATTAAAAAGTGTGTGCTTGAGTGTGGACAGCTCCACACCAAGTGTTTAAAACGCCAAGGTCTTCACCTTTAAAGATGCTTGAAGGTGCTTCTTAAGGAACAGCGGTGCCTTTTACATTTTATTTTATTTTATTTTGCCTCCACTGCTGTGTGTCAGGGCTAATGTAGAGGCATTGTGGACTTCCACAGCCCCGTGCATTCTGCTGTGAAAGTCGCTTGACTGTAATTCGTAATTGATCTTGGAAATGTGAGAGTCCATAGCAGGAAGGAAAGACAGAAATATAACAATTTCTAATGGATGCTCAGAAAGTGTTATTTGAAAGCTCAGGCATGGCTGCTTTGAAAATCAAACAGGCCTCCGAGGGGGGTCTCACTTCCCACTCATGGACACAACCTCCCTTCTGGAGTGGGGTCACTTGTCCCCTCGTGATGTTTGTCCTTCTTTAGAAAATCCAGCTCACAGGGAGGGCACCCAGAACATAGAAAAGGGGGCTGGGGCGGTAGGGCAGAGGGAAGAATAGCCTCATTGATTTTCAAAAGCCTTGTGATTTTGTTAAAAAAAAAAAAAAAGCACCCACGAATTTACAAAAGTCACATTTTTGGACTGATTTTCCCTCTCTACACCCTGCTCCCCTTTTTTTTTTGTTTCCTTGTGGCACGGTGTGGCAGTTGCCGTGATTTGTTCCCTTTGATAATTTTGGCCTCGTTCTCCAGGGCTGCTCTCATCAGGTCTTGCTGATGTTATTTCGGCTGCTGGTATCAGGTGGTCTGGTAACGAGTACCTTGGCAGTCCACACTGCCACGCAATGTTAAGGCCAAATACCTCCTTTCTCTGATACCGCCTCCTTAGATCCCCGCAGCAGCCTAATAACTTATACAGAAAATTAATACATCTTTTTCCCAGCCTCAGCTTAAAACTTTTGAACGATATGTCACACCGTTGATTTTCTCCATCTAGCAACCGCCTGTTAATTACAGTTCTTAATATTAATTAGCACTCAGGCTGTGTCCATGCACCGCCACCCCAACAGCCAAACTACCCCCAATGACTTCTCCGCTCTCCCTTTCCCCATCTTTGTTTTCCTCTCCTCCTAGCTTGACGCTCCCCAAAAGTCCATCATATAAATTTGGTGGTCTAGGGACTTGGGAACAGTGTAGTTTGCCACTGCTCGTGTTTCCATGGAAATAATTGAGACGTAATAAATAGAGGCATTCTGAGGTTACAGGTTTCTTGATTCAGCTGAGACCACATACAAGTGTAAATTGTCGAGATGTGTTTGGCTAAATGTACATGATCTTGTAGGAAGGGCAAAACAAATCCTTTTTTAGGTTCTTTCGCTTTCTGGGTGGATCGGGGCAGCTAACATTTACCCCTAATATTTAATGCTTCCCCATTTACCCCACTGTAATGAAGCTGCTGATTCCAAGCTTTGGACGGGTCTGTTTCATTCTAGAAAACATCCTTTATGCCTAGTAATTGCTGTTTAGATTCTTACACCTGTTTCCTTGCAAAAACTTAATAAGCAATAAAATAAGATAACTATGTGCCTCTGGCAGGAGAATCCTGCTAAACATTTAGCCATAAGGTGCCTAGTGTGCATTAATAATGAGAGGTGCAAAATGCCGGTGACTTTACAGTCATAAAGTAATTCAGTAGAACCAGCCAGCCTTGGCAATGTTGTGGCATGCTACAGCGTGTTAACAGAAGAGGAGGAGGGGGAAACCAAGAAAAGGAGGAAACTGGAGTGCAGCTTCTTTGAGTACGGTGTTCCTAGCTGGAGACGAAAGGCTGGGGATCTGGTTCAATCTAATAGAAAGTTGCAATAATTGCTATATCGGTAGCCAACTCTTAAGCTGGTGGCTGTGGAATTCTTCCTGATGTAGGATTTAATAGTCTGGCAATTAGATGCATTGATTTCTCTTAACTGTTCATTTGGATGTGTAAACGAAAGGAATCCACGGAGGCTGATGGGGTAGATGCGCTGCCTGGCTCTTGGAAAAAGGCTGATTTAGGTGGTGGTGGTGATAGGATATGATTTTTTCAAGGCAATGTTGGGGCCAGTTCCCTCTTCTTTAAAAATTTCTGCCTATGTTGCAGTGATATGAATGTATCTGTTGTTCAAATACTATTTAAAAATTAACACCGGTGTCCAGTTATGTCTGAAAAGCAAAAATGTCCCTTATCTGCTGCAGATGTTGATAGAGTAACATCCCTGGCTTTGAGAGAATGGAGGCACTTGCATGTTTTTGGCATATGGTCTGTGGGGTTCCAGAGGGACAAGTCATAAAATACCTTGGGCTCTGAGTTGCAGAGGGACCCCCTGCTGGAAGGCCAATGAGTTCTCTACCCTTTCTTTTTCGTAACTAGTCTGAGGGTTGGGGCCACCTAAAGTCCCGCCCTGAAAAGGTAAAGAGACATGGCATCTTGGACCCATTGGAGGGCTGGTAGAAAGTGGACGGAAAGCTCTTGCAAATATTAGCACCTTTTGACTCCCTGCTTCTGGGCTTGTGGTTTCCTCTAAGTGTCACAGACTTCTGGCATGCAGATATCTAAAACTGTCTTGATAATAAGCAAGCAGAATCTGGCTAGTTTTCCCAATGGCTCCGTCTTGATGCCAAGGCGGGTGGGTGGGTTCACTTAGCTCTTTTGTTTGGCAGAGGTTAAGATGGACTTGCCTCTCCTGGACCTCGGCTGAAACAAGCCTAGCCTTGTCCATGTACATTGGTGTTTGCAAAGGCTATTATCTTCATCTCTTTGAAAACACCAGCCGCAGATACCAGCGTTCCTTCAGATCTGTGGGTCTGAGGTAATTACAATAGATGAGTACCTGGAAAACTGCTCATGGGTTCCCTGTTACCGCGGGTAGCTGGGGAAAGCCTCAGATCAGATACACCTTGGTTGGCGAATTTGACAGTTTCTCCAAATTCCTATCAGCTTGCAAGGGCATTTTGTACATAAACATGTTAGCTGGCAATCAGAGTAGTTTTGCACCCAAAATGGATTAATTAAGCCCTGATTGGTTATATCCCGCTTGAAGTTTTCAGCGCTGGCTGTCAGCTCCCCACAGCCTCCTGTGCAAGAGGTAAGGCAGGGTGCAGTAGACTGGGGAAAAGGCTGGTGGAAACTTTTGATTCAAGCTTACCTGCTAGGATCGGTGGCCGCCAATGATTGGGGTTGTACTCAGTAAATAAAAATACTTTACCTCTTTTCAAGGAGCGCCAATTAGCCGATTGCTGCGCGCGCTGTCTTTAAGGAGAATGCTGTTTTACCCATTTTCTTGTACAAAGGTTTGATTTTTAATGTCTTGTGAAAAGGATTCTCTTTGTCTTGATTGATGTCAGGAATAAAAGCATGATGGTAATATCCCTTTGAAAGCTATTGTATCGTCAGCCCTGGCTGACAGCAGGAGGGCCTCCCAGCGTTATAGATTAGTGCTGTGAAAACACTGACATTTTCTTTGTTACGCTGCTGTTGTTCTACTTGCAAAGTCAATTACACAATGTCGGGAGCGCAGTTACCCAGTTGACTTTGGAAGTAGCAATGTCGCTCATTTTCCTCTTAAAGATATAATTTTCCCTTGTTGTTGTTTTTTGTTTTGTTTTGTTTTTTTAACCTGCCTCCCTCTGCCTTGCAGCCCCCTTCTTCCCTGCCCAAGAGTCTGAACATGTTAGCTAGGCAAATACACTCTGGTTTCAGTTGTGACAAGTCAAATTCAAAGATTGCCACATCATTATCTCTGAATTCTTCTGCTCATTCACATTTCAGTGGCTCCTTATTGATAAAGTGGCTACGGCAGCCAAGACACATAAAAAACCCATCAAAAGCGACTAGAGTGTTGATAATCTCTTATCAAGTGGGCTGTTCTCTGGATTTGGGGTCCTTGAGATTGGGAAATTCAGTTTTTTTTTTTATGAGTCTGCAAACCAGGGGTAAACCAGGCCCAGGGGCTGCTGTGGGACTCCAGCAAACAGTTTGAAGTTCTGAAGGTATTCTGAGGACAGAGGCTGGGACTGTTGAGTTTTGGCCATAGAATCCTGGACGACACTGCCTCAGAGCCAGAGGGGAAAGGAGGGAACATGTAATCCAGCCTTCTCGCATTGCGGGTGGCACATAT
This sequence comes from Myrmecophaga tridactyla, assembly GCA_004026745.1. Taxonomy (NCBI): domain Eukaryota; kingdom Metazoa; phylum Chordata; class Mammalia; order Pilosa; family Myrmecophagidae; genus Myrmecophaga; species Myrmecophaga tridactyla. Next base: position 6,903 of record PVIY010020996.1, read on the forward strand.
GAATTATAAGGTGATCTCCTAAGGGGTAGAGGTGCTTGGACTCAGGAGTGACCTGCGTTCCCAGCCTAAGTGTGCAGAGTCTGCTGGAAGCGTTGGAAAAACCCCTGAAACATCCAGTGCTGAATGTGGCTGGGGTGGATGCTTTTGATTTATCCCCCACGGCCCCTCCCTGTCCCCCTTCACCCCCACCCTACCTTCTCCAAGAAGAGAAAACCCTAAATTCCTTAGTTCTCTAATGATGGCCACCAAAAAGGCAGCTAGTTGCCTTGAAAGTGGCAGCCTGCAGACAGGACACGGCATGCGGAGTGAGTGCTGCCCTCGGCCGTGGGTAACCGGGAGGCGTCAGGAAACGCCGTCCGAGGATGCTAATTGTAGCCCCCCGATGTCCTTATGATGAGCCACCAGACAGGAGCCTGGATTCGCCAGCAATTTGTCAGGACTAATTTTGTTTTTCTCCAATAATTGAAAATTAATGTCTTGAAGTGAAAGCAGATGTTCATGTCATCTTCTGAATAGGGATATAAAATGGGGCTCTGTAGATGTGCTCACTAATTTAATAGCAGTTTCCTTCTCATAGATAATGGGGTGTCAGGGCTGACGTCGCCAGAGGACCAGGAGTTAAGGCATAAGAGAGAGAGGAAGAGAGGAGCAGTGGTGCTCCCTGAGGTGGGTGCCGCAAAGTTCTAGGAGTGAGGGGTTGTGGGAGGGTTCATTTTAGAGAGAGAACACATCGATGAAAGTATCTGCTTGGGCTATGAAGCTTTGAGGGGAAGTCACTGTTTCAAATATTCATTCACTTATGGAGTATTTATTGTGATAAGTCAGGGCAAGTGTGGAAAGGAAGGTGAGGGGAGCCTGGGGGAGGGAGAGAGCAGATTGGCATAGATAAGTGGTCATCCTATTCGGTTCTATGACCCCCGCCCCCACCCTAGGAACAGCTGGATTGGGATATAAAATGGGGCTGGAATATAAAATGCCAGAGATGCTGCTCTGGTTGGTCTGGAGAGGCGCTCAGAACTCTTCATTTTCAATCAGCACCCAGGTGGTGGTGGGTTGGGGATCTGAGGTCCCCCACCCTTGGAGGGGCCATCCAGTTCAAGGCCTCCACTCTCTAGCAGAGGCTCTGAAGATGGAAGGGACCTGAAGAGCTGGTGGTTTGTTGCCCAAGCCCAGGGCAAGGCCGAGAAAGGGGTCCTGTCGAGGCTGATGGGTTGAGGGCCAGGAGCTCAGGAGTTGTTGAGTTATCTGATGACCATTCTGGCATTAGAAGATGCCGTCTGTCTCTTTGGAACTGGCTAAGACTGGCTGGATGTGAGCTGGCCCATGGTCCTGGCAGGTTCGATCCCTTGTGGGCCCTACACCTAGGCTGGCTTGTCTGGGAGGAAGATGGGGGAGGAGCAGCTGTTTTGGAAAGGCCACCCAGTTCCCTTCATTTCTGGTCCCAGAGCGCTGGCCATCTCTGGCCCGCAGGGCTGGACACTGCAAATCCTTATACTGTTGGCTTCTTCCTTGAAGATGTCAGGCAACTTTTTCTCCCTGTTTCTCTGTAATTGAAATTTGCCCTTTCGTTACCTGGGCATGAATTATTTTTTTGCAGCATTGTCGTTCTCCATCCTGCTGTGAGGTTTATCTCTTCTGTTGATCCTAATTAAATAAAACATACTGTTCACCTAAGTCTGGTTACATTGAATTTTACCTGCCTGGAGGCAGAGTAATGGCCATCTGGGCTTGGTTAGGAAGCAGGGCATGGCCGTGAGGGTGTTGGGGTGGGGGTGGTCGCTCCATCCTGGCTGAGAGATCAGCATTTGCACCCCCTTGGCCTGGAGGCTGCGGGACCTGACCTCATAGCATCAGCTACGTACAGCACATTTCTGGTTCCCGAACGGGAGAGATGGCTGTGCCCCCAGCCCCCTGGGATGCAGGTTTGAACTTAGGGAGGGGAGTGGCAATCTCTACCTCCAGAGGATCCCCAGGGAGAGGGTGAGGGAGGATAGCAGGCTCCCAGAGCGGGGGAGATGGAAAGAGGGGAGCAGGCTCCTGTCGCCTGCGGTGGAGGCTTCAGGTTCTCTGGGGAGCAGCAAGCAGTGCACATGTTCTCAGTGCCCAGGTCAGCCTCTGCAGATGCCCTGTGCCCCTCGGGCGGAGAGTGGCTGGCCAGGGGCCTGCCACACACGTTGGGGAAAATTGGGCTGTTGTTATTTTTGCTTCTGAATCTCTGAGAATCTTGAAAACCCCAGATGGCAAAGGAACTTTCGGGGTCACTTCCTTCAAGCTTCTTTGGGTGTGTTTGTGGCTTCTCTGTTTCATCCAGGCTGGACTTGAACACTTTCACTCTTACGGGGCTCACCTGTATGGCAAATCTGTGCATTTTTAGCTTGATTTACACAAGTTCTTTCCATGAAGCTGCAGTCTGCTTCCCACAATTTAGGTACGTTGGTCTTGGCTTTGCCTTCTGTGGCCACAGAGTAAGTTAAATCCCCTGGCCCCAGAGCAGCCCTGTTGAGAGTTGGTAAAGCTTCCCCTTTCTACTCACTCAGGGGAAGGATTTGATTGGATGGGATGTGGTCAGCCTCCAGGACCCTCGCTCATTCATAGCTGGTCTTGACCTGAGCTTCTGGGTCCTTGTCCTTGTATTTAAAAAGGACTTCTTAAATGGATGCATAAATGTGTAAATTGTTGAGGGAATAAATGAGTGGGTGAATGAGTGAGTGGTGAATAAATGACTGAATAACGAGTAAGTGAATTCATAAATGAATGAGTGAATAAAGAATGAAGAAATGAATGAGTAGGTTAAAATAAAAGGGAGCACAGCCTGTCCTGGGCTCACAGAGGGCCTCCACCCTGTCCCTTCTCCACATCCCCAGCCTTTCCCTATTAGGAGGTGGGGGCGGTGGCAGCCGGAGGACTGGGAGCCCTCAGACCCCTTGGGAATGGGAGAGGCTTGTGTCCTTTCCCCCTTCCTCCTCAGCCTAGACCGAGGGTTCAGGTGCTCTCTGCTGTGAGATTGTAGCTGCTCTTTATCAAGGCTTTGTGCTAGGCATTGTGTTAGGTTTGTAAAATATGTCTTTTTGAATCATAAAAGCAACAGAGATTTTTATACTAATGTTAAATAAAGCAGAGCTTTTAACTCTGTAAACTTCTCCATGCCCAGTCCCCTGCCCACCCGTCCTACCCCATAGCCAAGAGGATCCAAGTTGGCCTTCGGCCTGGCTGCCCAGGGTTCCCCAGTCCAGCTTCCATCCTGCGGTCTCAGGACTCTCCTCTTTCAGGGAAGGCTTGCCCAGGATTGCACTAGGAGAGAGGGGTAGGAGGAGCAGGAGAGGGGGGCAGGAGGGCGGGGATGGGGTGTGTTTGCTGGGGATCCTGCCAATCACTTGGAATAGAGAAGAAGGACCCCCTTTTTTTTGTGGAAGGTCTGAGTCAAGATTGTTTCATTTCTCCTGTGTGTGTGTGTGTGTGTGTGTGTGTGTGTGTGTGGAGGGGTGGTGGTGGTGGTGGGTGGAGAGTGGGTTGGAAGAAACGTGCACAGTGAGTTTGGGCAGGGCAGTTCTCTCTGAGGGCCTCAGTTTTCCTGTCTGTGAAGTGGGACGGAACCTTCTGCATTAGCTACATGTCTTCTGCAGTCTAGGATTTTTAACTCCTGTGGTGGAAGAATGGGAAAACACGAGGATCTGTCTTTCAAATAAGACAGATATTGTCTAGAAAGATATTGTCAGGTCGCTTCTTAAAGCGACCAGTCCACAGCAGGGAGAAATCTGAAGTGGCAGCTCTAGGAAATTCTGCAGCAAGGTGGCCCCAGATCCCCCCTTGCTCCTCTGGCCCTTTTGAGGGGGGGCTGAGTATCATACCAAAAAAGTGTCAAGGACTCGACAGCGAGGTTGGCATCATTTCAGGTGTTTGAGGGTCACCTGGGGGGAGCTTGGATGTCAGCCCATTAGGCCCCCAGCTCCTTTGCTCCAGCATCGCTGGTGTAGTTTCTCTGGGTGCTTCTCTAATACAGGGACAGTGTGGGTGGAGACTGATGAGGCTGCACATGTCCATGCCCAGAGCCACCAGCAGGGTCCACTCCGATCCCCAGGGAGGGCACCCGGAAGGGCAGTCATGACCATGTACTTACCTGTGCCAGGCCCTGCGTTCAGCTCTTCCCACATGTTCCTGCATCCAGCTCTCACAGCGGCTCCCTGCATTGCCTGAGTTTCACAGATGCACAAACCGGGGCACAGACTTGCCTTGGTCAAGGTCACACAGCTGGAAGGAGCAGAGGTGGCATTTAAGCAGAGCCCTTGTCTAGCTCTAGAGTCTGAGCCAATAACCATTACCCTTATTTATAACTGCCAAAAGGGGCCAGAAAAGACAACAGAGAAAACCCAGGGGCTGGAAAAGTCCTGTGGACTCTGGGATAGTGAGGTCAGGGGCCAAGAATAAGGATCCAGCTCTGCCCTGCTCACTCCATCTGTGTAATGCCACCTTTGGGGCTACCCGTATTCACTTGGGGTGCTACGTCCTTGAAAAAGAATAATTTAATCCTTCCCCAGAGATAACCACTGCTAACTGCAGTTCCCTTTCCTCCCAGATCTTTTCCATGGTGCTTTTACACAAAACATAAGTATGCACACGCATACATGTGTATATTTTAAAACATAAATAGTATCACTTACTGCTTGATTGCATCTTCTGTGATGTGCTGTTTTCATGTAGCAGTGGGTTTGCAGTTTTGGGTGCACATTAGTATCATCTTAGGCACTTAAAAAATAACATTCCGTGGGCCCCACCACAGACTAAATAATCCAGAGTCATTGAGGTTGGAGCCCCAGAATCAGTTTTTCTAAATATTAAAAAATATATTTTAAAATTTTTTCAAAAAGCTTTTTTAAAAGATGAGAATATATAGCCAGGGTTGAGAACCACTAGTCTAGGAGATGTCTCTGTGCAAGTGTAATATAGGTCTACCCCACTTTAAAAGCCATAGGGAGTTTTATAGAATGGGTGCATCAGAGTTTATTTACAGTCTCCTATTGGTGGGCATCTAGTGGCTAACACTTTTCCTCTCTTATAAACAATGACGTGATGAACATCTCCTTCATAAATCCTTATGTTGTTACACGAGTATAACAACATAAGAATTGTTGCTTCAAATTGTAGAAATTGAATTGTTGGTCAAAGACCATTCATTTGAAAAATTCGATAGATATTGCCAAATTACTCTCCACAAGGGCTGTACCAATTTACCCTTCAATAATAGCATGTGAATGCCCGTTTCTCCTCATCCTCACCCAAAGTTTCCTTCCTTCCCTCTTCTTGCCAGTCTGGCAGGCAAGAAATACCTCACTGTTTTAATTTGCATTTCCCTGGTTACTAGCTATCTTCACCATTTTTCTTATGTTTGTAGACACTTTTTATTTCTTCTTCTGGATTTGGACCTTGGAGGTTGGAGTGTTTCTCTCCATGAATGAGTCCTTTAGTACGTCTCTTCTTCCTGTCTTCCTTCCATCCATCCATCCATCCATCCATCCATCCATCCATCCATCCAAATCCTGGCTTCTTTCGTAGGTGAGCCTCAGCTGGGGCCCCAAGGGGGATGCAGGGCTGAACTAGAGTAGAGGCTCTGCCCTCAGGAGCCCACGGTGGGGAGGGTGGTAAGACCCCGACCACAGGACCAGACAGGACAGCCCGATGTAGAGGTGCTGTTTAGGGCTGGGGGAGTGGGTTGGCAGAATTCCTTTTGACAGGGGGAATCAGGCAAGGCCTGGGAATGGAGGTAGTGTGTGGCCTGGGCCCTGTGGAATCATGACACCAAGAGCTGGTCACATTTAATGAACGTTGCTTAAGGCAGACCCTGGGCAGGCAGTAGCTCATTGAGTCTTCACAACAGCGCTACGAGGTGGGCACCGCAATCATTCCTGTTTTATAGGGGAGGAAACTGAGGCAGAGAGTGGCTAGATAACTTCATTCCCTAACTCTTAAGGGCTAGGAAGGCATGCTAGGTGGAGGGGGTCTGGGACTTAGTGCCAGGGGGAGTGGCTCGCCATGGATCAGCACCCTGCGGGAGGGTGAGTGACGGTGGGAATTATTCAGAATGGGCCCCTGGACCCCTTACCTCTGACTGCTCAGGTGAGGGGCCTCAGGCTTCCTTTTCCAGGAGCAATAATGGATCTTAGACAACCCTCAGCCTTGCTCCTTTCTCAGGTGGATTGCTGAACTTGCCCAGGAAGGGGAAGGCAGATGTATAGGCTCCAGAGCTGTGGCTGGGGAAGAGCCTGGGTCCCCAGCTTCTGTCCCGTGGGAGGCTCCCAGCAGGCAGACCTGGGCACCCACCGCTGCTCCTCACCTCCTCGCCATGTTGTTGGCCAGCCTCGGTTTCTTTTTCGTGAAACGGGGTTTCTGCTCCTAGGGGAGGCGTGTGGATTTTATCTCAGGACTGCTGAAAAGGAGCTTTGCTCTGCCCAGGAGAGGCTCCATGGTTATTTGGTTGGGGTGGGGTCGCACACTGGAGCAGCCGGACTCTGCCCCTTCCCTTGTATTTGTGCTCAGATTGCAGAGGAGGAGAAAATGGCGGCAAACCTGAGTTTTTAGTCTATCCCCTCCTTGGGGGTCCCTGTCCCTCTGGGGAGGGGGTTGTGTGGGAGTGGGTGTGCATATGTGTGAATCCGTGGGCATATGTGTGCGTGTGAGTCATGTGATGGAGTATGGGCTTGTGCATGTGTATCTCATGTGTATGTGCCTGTGTCCTCACTTGTGCATGTTTGTGTGTGTGTTTCTGCTTGCATGTTGCATGTATGTGTGTACATGTGTGAGGGGCCCATGTGCCAGCTTCCAAGGGGAAGAGACTCCCGTTCTTGTTTGCCTAGCTCAGACTGTCAGTAGAGGGCAGAGAACATGCACAAGGAGTGTGAGTTGGGAAGACTTACCCATCAATTCACTTTCTCTCCATGCATTCTGACTACTGGAGCACATACTATACGCTGGGCACTCTGCTGGACCTGCCCCTGCATAAAGAAAGAAGGAAGCCCTTTCTCCCTTCTAAGGTTCAGTTTACTCTTTCTAAAATCACAGTTGTGGGAGCTGGGACGTGAGCTTATATTGATGTTTCACAAAACATGTTCCAGGATTTTGCTGGTCTTCCACCAAAAGAATACAAAATGTGTCTTCTTGCCAAGTACATTTGGCAAACACTGGGTTAAATGGAATTAAAAGTTTTTAAAACCTCCAGGGCTCCTCAGAGCCTTTAAAATGCTAACGTGGGACTCTCCCAGAGATGTTAATAGTTTGTAGAGATTTCCAAACTTATTTGAGCACTTGTCTTGGAATCCTCTTATCTGGGGCACCGGTTGTCGGTTCCTGGGCTTTTAAGGTCTCCTCTCATTACCTCATGTTCTGTGGTTCATTTGTTCATTTAGCCACCGTGGTGAACAGACAGGCCTGGCCCAGCACGTAGGGAAGTTTATTCCGGGGGGCCAGGGGCCCTCTACAAGCCCACATGCAGTCAAGTCATTTCTGCTGAGTATGGTGGGTCCCGGGATAGGAGGGAATGGTGGGGAAGCTGTCCCAGCAGGACCATCCTGGGAGTGACACTGAAGTCCACATGGGGGAGGGTGCCAGAGCTGGGGCCTTCGTGGTTGGTGCTTTGAAGGACTGGGGGCCTGAGGGAGGTGGGGGAGGTGAGGGAGGTGGGGAGGGCCTTCCCCGGCCTTTGCTTCCTTCCTCACACTAGAAGGACCTCCACTGGCCTCGTCCTCTTTCCTGTCGTTACCAGTGAGTCACTTTGATGGGGCAGTTTCTGGGAAGGGTGGCTCCCGCCTCAGTGGCCCCCGCGTTCCCCCCTCCCCTCCCAGGAACCTTGCAGCTCTTTCTTGTTGTAACCTGTGCACGTGGACGGGAGGGTGCCATGGGGGGAGGGGTGTTCTCCTGGGGTGCACAGCCCTGCCTGCCTCTGTCACTGCTGTGTCCTCCACGCCTCTCCCCCCACCCCCTCGCCTGACAGGTGGGGAAAACGAGGCCAAGAGGCTCCCACAGCCCATTGCCTCAGAGGCCCAGCCCAGAATCCAACCCTTTTCCTGGTGATGACCCAAGGCTGGTGGAGTGGGAGGAAGCTGGAAGGGAGATGGGAATTCAGCCCCAGGGGCCCTCCTGGAGCCTGTGTGCAGAGTCGCCCAGGATGTTTTGGGGCCTGGGATATAGGGTGGGGGTGGGGATGGGGATGGGAAGATGGGACAGGGAAATGGTGGGGCGGGGGAAAGGGCCATGGATAGGAGAGAGCAAGGAGAAGGGGAAGGGGTTCAGGGGTGGGAAGAGGGTGAGGATGGGGAGGCAGGGAGAGGCGGGAGGGCCGGGCCGGCCCTGGGCGCAATCACTCGGGCCCAGGTCGGGGTCCAGGGCGGCCGCAGCGGGGGGGCTGGCTGGGAGGGCGCAGGCCCCGCTGCCGCCCAGTGGGACCCAGCTGCTTTAGCCCGCGGGCTGCTGCCCCTCCTGCTAGCATCTCGGAGTCTGCGGCCTGCCGGCGCCCCCAAGACCCCGGTGTCCGGGGCGTGGGACTGGGATGCTGGGGCGGGCCCAAGGCGGCAGCGTCTCGCCTGCCTGTGGGTGCCGGCCCTGTGGGTGGGCTGCCTGCCCCGCTGGCCAGATGTGCGCCTGAGGAGGGGTGAATGGGGGCGGGGGAGCCCTCTGGAGACTTCAGTGCTCATTGGCCCTGAGCTTTGGGGCGGGGCTGGGGGAGGGCCGGTGACAGCGCCTTGCCCATCCACGGGTGTACAATAGTAAAAATAAGTGTCACTGATTGCGTGCTTCCTCTGTGCTAGGAACTGTCTGATCGCTTGACATTCATTAATTCATTTAAGCTTCACAGGCCCCCTAGGAAAAAGGTACTGTGGTTAGACCCGCTTTCCGGAGGAGGGAACTGAGGCACCAGGAGGTTAAAAAAAAAAAATTGCCCACTGTCCCACAGCTAGCTGTAGGATTTGAACGTGGCACTTGGGCCTGGAGCCCGTCCGCCACAGCCCTCCTCCTTGCTGGGCCCTGCAGGTGCCCAGGGGAGCATCCATGGGGCAGGAGGACGAGGCCTGCAAGTTCCCCCACCCCACCCTGACTCGAACCCGGAGGCCTGCAATTTTGAGTGCATTTGGATCTATTTTAGAAATTCCAGACAGATTCGAAAACAGGTTGGAGCTCTGATTCTGGCTTTGCCCTTTAAAGTTCACTAATTCATTCATTCAGTAGATGGATGTGTCAGAGTCTCTGCCAGGCCTTCGGCTCTTGCTGGGTTCACAGTGATGAGTGAAACAGGCTGGGGACCTGCCTTCAGGGAACACACAGTTTAGTTGGGGATGGAGTAGAGAGACAGACAATAAGCAGGAAATAGTTACACTGATCCGTAATTTTTCATTGAGAAATTGCTTTGGCCGTGTCAGACCTGGGCAGGGTGGTCCGGGAGGACATTTCAGAGGAGTTGATTTCCTAAACTGGGCCTGGGAGGATGCAGGAGCCCCAGAGGGGTGGATGAGCTCCTCTGGATTTGAACTCAACCCCCTGGCTGCCTCCCCTTACCTTGGGCTCAGCCCTATGTGGGGAGGGAGGGAGAAGCAAAGGCTGCCCCTGGTGATCTGATGGGACAAAATCTCAGGAAATTAGGAGCTCGTTTGTCTGGAGGGACAAATGTCGGTGGGTCTCCTGGGAGGGGTAGATGAAAGAAGAGGCAGGGTAGGTAGTGGAAGAGGCCCTGGGGTGTGGGTGGCCTGCTGGAGCAGGCACCCAGGAACAGAGTGATGCCTTCTCAGACCTTAGCTCAAAGGACTCCGAAGGTTTGCATAACGTCTGTGCATCCGGTGATTCAGAAGTTCTCACCGACATCTCCAAGCAGCTAGGGAGGAGGGTGGGTGGGGGTCCCCTCATTTGCCAGATGAGTCAGGGAGGCTCAGAGAAGCCCAGAGCTCCGTCATGGCTCACACAGCCTGTGTGTAGCAGTGCTATGCCTAGCTGGTGTCATTTCCAAGGTCCCCATGTCCCTTGAACCCCTGGACCTAGAGCTCCCTTTGCACACTATTAGTGTGCTGCTCATCACTGTCACCCAAGCCCCTGAGCCTGGCTTTGCAGAACTGCCCCCACCCCCATCCGCCAGGCCAGTGAAGACATAGTTCCCCGTGTGTGTCTGTGGGTCCACAGTTTTCTCTGAACTGGATGTCTGAGTGGAATTTCTTCTAAATTTCCTGACTCCATTGGCTCAAAGGCCCAATGCTTAGGCTCTCCCAGGGGAGTGTGGAGGCCTGTCCACGGCCCTGAGGTCCTGCTCCACTCCTGAGTTGCTTTCCTCCTTGGATGTGCTGGGCGAGCCGACCCTGAGCATGAACCTCTCTGTGCATCCTTTCCTGCCTTAGTTTTGTGAGGAGAGTTCAGCCTGCTCTTGGGGCGGCCCGGAGGGAATAAGGACAATTATTGATAATATAGATGAGGCACATTGTGTGCCAGGTACGTGCTGAGGGCTTTATAGACGTTTTCTCACAGATCCCCTCAGCAGCCCTGTGGGGTCGTTTATGTGCACCATCCTGCGGGTGAGGAAGCTGGGAGGGCCGGCCTGAGACCCTCTGTTACCCCTCGTCCCCAGGGGTACCCTGACTCAGGTGGCTGCCCCTGCCTGGGCACCCTGGCCCGGCCCTGCCTGCCCAGCCCCTCCCCCAGAGCTCTGGCTGGGCCGGGAGACAGACCCATAAACTGTGACCCCTGAGGCTGCTCACACTAAGTCCCCCCCTCCCTGAGGACCCAGCTGGTGGCAAAGTCCACATACGTGCTCCCTGCCCTGCTACTCTGGCTCCTTTCAGGGAGAAGCAGCTCGGGCAGGGGGAAGAGGGAAGGTGGGCCTTGAGGGATTCCAGGCAGGGCCCCTGTCCTCAGACCTCGGCCCAAGCCGCCCCCGAGGTTCAGGGTCTGGGCTGGGAGACTGCAGCCCATTCCCTGGCAGCACGCACTCCAGAGTTGAGTCCTGACCTGTGGGTACATGTCCCTTCCTGGCCCCCAGCTTTCCAGGCTCCCGCATACTGGCACCCGCTCTGATTGCGAGGCCCAGGGAGCTGCGGTTCCCCTTTACCCCCCCTCCTGAAATTTCACTGCCAGGGCACCGGACCCTCTGCATTCTCCACCCTCCACTCCCCCCACCACCACTTCGCTGGCTTCCTGGAACCCAGGGGCCCTGGAGGTTTCTGGACCATATCGAGTTGCCTGGGTGGTTGCTTCTCCTTTTTTTTTTTTGGCCCTGCCGGGTGGGGGAGCTGGGAAAGCAGCCGATGGTTGGGCCGGGGCCAGCCAGGGGTGGAGGCTGACCGCCAGCTTAGTCTCCCCGAATGGGGATGTGGCCCCCAGCTCCAGGCTCTGAGGGGCCCAGGGCTTGGCCTCCCCCGTCCTGTTTGGCATCTCTTGCATCTGCCACCCCTTTCATTCTGCACCAGCTCCCCAAGGATGCTGCTGGGATTTGTGGGGCCCACTCTAACCATTCCCCCTGGTGACCCGGGGCCCTGTCTGGGACCTGACTTGATTTGGCTTGGCAATGCCAGAGTTCTACTGAGCCTGGGCCCAGGCTTGGGTCGGCTGGACTTCTGCACCCCATCCGCCTCCCGTTCCACCTCCTGACTGGACGTCTGGGCCCCAGCTGGGCCCCCCTCCAGGTCAGAGCCAGAGGGCTGAAGGCTGACTGAGAGTGTTCCACATAGACCCCTTGGCTGGGCCAGTGGGGTCTGGGGGTTCTGGAAGAGGCTGAGCAGTTGTGGGGAAAGGGAGCCCACAGGCTGGGGGATGGGAGAAAGGGAAGGACCCTTTGGGGATGGGAGCAGGGCTATGGCTCTCCAGGAGTTAATTCTGGGGGTGATTTTGAGGAGTCCTCCAAGTCTCCGGCAGCTTCTCCAGGGCAGTGCCCTGGCTTCCCAAGGCCCACTGCATACATGGTTTTGCTTTTCCTTGTCCTAGTCCCCTGGTCCCCTCCCCCTGGGCGCCTTCTTCAGCTCCCCGGGCCCCTCCCCCAGCCCTCCTGGGTCCCCTCCTTCCTCCTTGACCCACTTTAGTCCCCTGTTGCTGGAGGAGGGGGAGCGCACAGCCGGCGGCTCTGATCCTGGCTGCCTCCCCCAGCATCCCTTGGGGCGGGCTCTGGATGGAGCCAGCAGGCCCAGCCTGCTGGGCCCCAGGGACTGGTACACGGCGTGCTCCGAGTGGCAGCCTCCCTCGCCCCCCCATTTCCCCCCCCCACCCCGTGGACAGACAGTTCTGGACAGCTGCCCCTGCCCGGGCCCCTGGGAGGCCCTGCCACGGCCAGGCTCCGGTTTCCCCCAGCCCCAGGGAGCTGCGGCTCCAGAGGTCTGCCCTCCCACCCCTGCCTGCTGGCTGCGTCCTCTTCCCGGAGGGGATAGGGATGGGGCACCCACCCATTTTTCCCCCAGATCTTTGCAGGGGAGGCTGGAACTGGGGTCAAGTCCTGTGTCTGCTGTCATCCTTCTGTGCAACCCGGGGAAAGCTGCCAGCCCTCTCTGGGCCTTTTCTGTACAATGAGGGGTTTGGACCAGATGATAATAGCTGATGTTTATTGAGTGTTGAGCCTGTTCTAGGACTCAGCTAAGCATTTCACATGTATGGTCTCAGTGCCTTGTCACCACAGTGTCCTCAGGCCTGCCTTTCTAATCTCGCCCTTAAGACAGGTGACTGAGGTTCAGAAAGGGGAAAGTCCTTGCTTGAGGTCACACAGGCTGTCCTTAGTAGAACATGACCCCAGGGCTGTTAACTCTTTACAGGCTACTACTTGGTCCTCTGCAGACTTGAAATCCCCCTCTGGGGTCCTGTCTTCATTCCCTCCTGCCGTGTTGCCTGGGTGCCCGAACCTGCCCCCTGTCCTGAGATAAGCTAAGGGAAGACAAGGTCACAGCAGTGCCCAGTGAGGGACCCCCCCTAGCCTGAGTCCTATCCCTGGGGTGAGCACCATTCTGAGTGCAAGAGGGGCCTGGTGTCCAGCGCTGCCACCAGCCTGCAGTTTCAGCTTCCCTCCCGGCCCACCCAGCCACCCGGCCCCGCTGCACCCCCACACCTTCTCCCCTTTCCTCTGCTGCCCTCACCTGAAAAACACATGTGAAAAATAGGCTGGGATGGCCCTAAGGGGCCTGTGTGAATTTGGGAACTCTGCTTCCCTTATCTCCGCCTTTTCTGTCTTTTCCTCCTTGAGTCTTGACATCTGCCCATCCTCCGGGGACCTCTTCATTTCAGCATCATTGTCTTGCTGAATAAAGGAGCGGGTGGGAGGTGGTAGGGGGCTCTGGGAGCGAAGTCAGGACATCTTTTCTTATTTGCCTAATTTCCTCACTCAAATGTGTCTTGTGATTAAACATTTTCTTAGTGTGCTTGGTCAGGGCCAGCCGGAGTTTCTTTTCATAAACATTGGCAAGTGAATTTAACAGCCCTGTTTGTATTAGCTGGAGGTTTCATTTGCATAGTGATTGTTCTTATGAAACAAAATAATCGCTTGCAGTTTATGAAACTGTATAAATACTGAGGTCTGGACCGGGCGCATGCGCAGGCCTCTCTTCCCCCACGTCAATCCATCCTGTTTAGGGAAGAAATTCAGGCTCCAGGAAGAGCTGGGCGCTGAGGGTTTTCTCTGCTGAGAGGTGTTTCGCTGGCTCAAGTATGGGCTGCGGGTATGGCCTGATGGGTGGAGCTGCGAAGACAGATAAGCTGCGCCTAAGTGCCGGGACCTCTATTCCAATCAGGCTGAACTCTGAGCCCCTTTGCGTTGCTCTTTGGTCCTTTTAAATGGAGGATCTGCAAGCTGGTGGCCTGAGGCTGGATGTCGCCCTCAGATATGTTTTGATTAGGTTGTCATATTTTAAAAAAAGTCAGGAGATTATTGGCAATCAATTAAATTGATTACCAATACTTAAAAATTGGGAATTGCACAGAAAAATTCAGATTTATTGCTTTTTTTCATCGCAAATGGGCAGATCGGACAATTCCTCTTCTGTCCGTCCCAGACCCTCTGCTCCAAGTCCGTCATTCAAGCTCCTGCCGAGCCCCTGGGCAGGGATTTGGGATCTTTGCTGGCAATGGGTCCCTTTGTTCGTGCTGTGTCCTGCAGGCTGGAGGCTGAGGGATCGGATCCACAGTGACCTCTGGTCCGCCTTGGCAGTGCCCTTCTGGTACTCAAGGGCCTGGTACTCAGCTCGGGCCCTGCCTGTCTGAGGAGTGTGCACCGGGCCCACTGGCTCTGCCCCTGAGGTTGTGGGTTCAAAGTCTCCCCGACGTCTCTCCTGGCTGGAGTCAGAAATCTGGACTTGGGGTCACCTTGGGAGGTCACACCCTTCTTCCCACGAGCTTGGCTTTGCTCAGGACATCCCTGGCCTCCTTGGTGGCTCCCTCAGGAGCCTCTAAGACAGGTGCTGTCCCAGAAGACAGGTGTCTCAGGACTTCGGAGTTCTGCGTGTCCTCAGACCTGAGTGACATTGCCCAGCTCAGTCATCAGGTGTGGCCCCGAGTAACTTTCTAGCCGATTCTAAAAATCCTGCTAGAAGTACTCACGTTGGGTGAGCCCAGCATAACACCTGCCGATGGAGGGAATCGCCCGGCAAAGGGTCGGAGCTGGAGGTGGATTCTGAGCTGAGCGCTGGTGCCTGCACCGACCTCGGCGGCTGGACCCCTCCCAGATCCCGTGCTTCGCTGGAGTCTCTAGCTTGTAGGAGGAAAAGGCAGGAGCCACAAAGCAAGCAGGTGAAGCGGATCTGCACAATGGCTCTTCCGCTGCTGGTTCTGGTCCCCCCAGGGTAGGTGTGGGTCCTGCTTGCTTCAGGCCTGAGGCTTTTCCGGCCCTGGTTGAGATTCACACTCAGGGCTCTGGGCTGGTTACAACAGCCTTCCGAGATAGTTAGATCATCCCCTTCTTGGAGATGAGGAAGCTGACGCCTTGTGCACCAAGGCCCACAGAATGGACAAGCTGGGGTGTAAACCCAGGCCTCCTGGCTCGGGAGAACTCCTGCCACCAGGACCCTGTGCTCTCAGTTTCCTCCCTGTAAATTACGGAAAATGTCCCCTTCTCCTCAGAGTGTTGGAAAGGTAAAATGAGCAAAGGAAGATTCCACTGTGCCTTCTTCTACTTATTACAGCAGGAATGTATACTCTGGCATTTTGAGGTTTCCTTAACTCTTTATTCCTGGATAGTGCGATTAAGCAGGGCTCTCTTTGCCTTTCTTTCCTCTCCCCCAGTTGGACCATTTGAATGCTCTGGGCAGAATTTCCCCCCAGGGTCCTGAAGTTGTGAAGTTCTTCTTGGGAGAGGGTTGCATCTTGGACTGGTGAGGGCTTCTCCTGTCAGGGAACAGTACTGAGAGAAATCTAAAGGGTCTTCTGAGAAGAGGAAGAGTGAACAGCCAGGCCAGAGGCTCAGTTCGGTGGCACTGTCTGGCTGACAAAGGATGCTGTGGGCTGTAAGATGTGTAGCTCTTACAGCCCACAATAGTTCAAGCACAAGAGGATATAATATCTCGGAAGTCAAGAAGTCTGGAGGGAGCACAGCTGCAGGGGAGTAGGCCCTGCAGATCAGACCTGTCAGCAGGGACCCAGCACCTTCCATCCTTATGCTCTGTCCTGCTCAGCACATTTGCCCTTGGACTAGAGGTGGAGAAACAGCTGCTGTGGCGCCAGACATCACACCCCCACACATCAGTGTTCAGAGACCTGGAGAGAGAAGCCCCCTCGCACAGGTCTATCTTTGGGAGGGGGGATATCTGGATGGTCTCACAGTCCTCCCCGTGTGTCTCATTGGACCGAATGGCATCACCTGAGTATCCAAGACCAATCCCAGGCTGAGATGTTGAGTGAGCCCCAGCTTCCCTTGGAGTTAGCGGTCTGTGGGGATTTCCAAATAAAATTTGCGTTGGGTCAGCATGTAAGAAGTGGAAGGAAAGGCTGCTGGGGAAGCACCCAACACTTTGGGGACACGGGCTGTGGCGTGAGAGTGGCTGTGTCTCTCTCCCTGTGAGCTTCTGGAACACCCCACCCCCTTGTCTCTTACGTCCATACCTGCATCCTAATCTTCACTGTCCATCTTTTGCTCACCGCATATTCTAGGATAGTGCCTTTCCCTCCAGCTGAGACACTCTTCCCCCCTTCTTTGCCCGGCTGGCTCCTCCTCCTTGTGGACTTAGGTTCAGTGCCACTTTCAGTGTCAACAAGTCCTTTCCTGACCACCTTTCCCCCAAACTGGGGCCACTAGTGTTAGTTGCTCTCTCTATTTTTTTATTTTAATGCTATGTTATTCTCTGTAGGAATTTATTGATGTGTTTACTTGTTTACAGACTTCCCTCCTCCCTGGACTCTCAGCTGTATATGGACAGGGACCAGGTTTGTCTTGTCCACTCCTGGGTCCCAAGGCTTCAGGAGAAAGGAGGAGGAGAAGGGATTCAGAAAGCACCTGGCATATAGCAGGCAGGTAGTAGTTATTTCCTGCATGAAGGACCTACTGCTACTTACCAGGCCCTTCCCGAATTCCTTGTCTTCCCTCTGATTTATCTGCTTCTCTCTTCCTTTTCCCTGGAGCCACAAATTCTTTCTTGTGCTTTCTGCTCTTTGAGAAAGAAAACAGATAATGTCTCCAGGATCCTATAGACCCGTTTCTTATTTCTAGTGATTGGCTTGCTAGATCCAAGGGTCAGCTCTAAAGAAGAATCCTTGGGGGGCACCTCCTGCCTCCCGAGGTCAGGGCAACAGTGGAGCGCTTGCTGGGGGCATTTGGGGGATGGAAGCCCCAGTTCAGCCTGTCTGGCTGGTTGGTCCAGTGGCTGAAGCCAGCGGGCATCCTGGAGCCACGTCTGGATCTGAGCCCTGCCTCGTGGACAGCTCTAGGAAGTCCCTACCTCCCCCCGAGACAGCAGGGTTGGTCTGTCTCGGGGTGCCCGGCCCTTCCCACTCCTCGGAAAGCAATTTAGTTCTCAGTCTTGTTAGTGTCGAATGGTAAGGCTGGCATGGAAGCCAGCAGGTCATTCTGGACAACCCCAAGGTGGAGAGACTTGGCTATGGTTCTTTGAAGTTTAAAATAAATAATCTGGATAATTTTGATGAATTCCTTGACCAGAATGATCAGATTGACCATTGTCGGGTCACATGGCATGGGTTGGGGGGCGCTGCCACATTTGTAGGGAGGGGAGAGGAGAGGTCCAGCCCCGGCTGGAGGGTGAGTGGGACACGGATGAGCGGGCTTCGGGCTGGAAGGTAGATGGGTCTGATCAGGGCCTTGAAGGATGAGCCTGCCACAAGGGCCCTCCCTAATTTAGGGCCAAGGAGAGCCCAAACTCAGTTCTGAACTGAAACATGGCTCAGTTCGGAAGGCTGAGATCTCTCTCTCTCGGGGGAGAGAGAGAACCTTGCTGGGTCTCGACCTCTTCTCCATAACCGGTTGTACAACAAATTATGGCTTTTCTGCGTGTGCGCGGGTGGCACTGCAGCGTGTGTACATGGATTCCACCCAGGCGTGCTCAGGGCACGGCCCCCACCCCAGGGACCCTTTGGGGAATGAATGCATTGGCTGTGGTATGAGCCTAATGAGCAAAGTGTTAGGTGTTGGGGCTGTGGGTTCCCCAACAGGGCTCAGGGCTCAGTCTACCCAGCTCCCCCAAAGTGGAGCTCTTTAAGCCGGCAGAGGCTTTTCTAGACTCCTGCTGTTTCTTTGAGGGCTCTGCTTATGCTGCCTTTTCTTCTTCAGTGGGAAGTGTCGGTGTGAGTAATTATATATATTTTCACAAACTCGAACCATGCTTCATTTAAACTTCTATAAACATGTCTGTATAATTCTAATTAACTGCTCGCATAAAGCCATCAGAACGTTACACGGGGAAGCGCTCATTTGCCAGACTGTTGCCTAAAAGCCAAGGAAAATATTATGCTCTTCCAACAAATGGACTATTCATATAGACTGTTACCAAGATAAACAGGACATTTTTGAGGATGAGTGAGATTTGAAGCAGTGATGGTTGAGCCCCTCCGTAAGTTGCGTCCGCTGGGGTGTTGGCAGGCTTGATTGAGTGATAAATGTTCTTCAAGAAAAATGCCCCGTGCTTGGAATGTGGGATCAGGACCCTGAAGATGGGCCATCTCATGGCTCTTGTTAATGTCTGTGGGCAGGAGGCCACTCTGAATTAGCGAGAAGTCTCAATCAGAGAACAGTCAACGCCAGGGCCATACTTGTATTTCTGGTAGGTTCTTTCAGTCTTTTGTACTAAGGTTGCTAAGAAAGTGTGGGAAAAAAAGTGATTCTCGGGGCTGCTTTAGTGAATGGTTAAGAATGCTTTAATGCTAATCTTCATTCATTCATGCATTCATTAATTCATCCATTCATTCGATCAATTATTGCTGAGTCCCTGTCATATCCAGAATAGGGCTTTGGGTGCGGCAGTGAATGAAATGTCCAAAATCCCTGCCCTTGTGGGCTGATGTTCTGGTTGAGGATAGAGAGACAGAATATAAGTAAATTTTATATATATATATATAAGTCCTTTCTGACTAAGGGAGCTTGAGGGGCAAGGAGTATGGGGAATTGGGGTGGAGAGTTGCAACTTTAGATTGGGTCAAGGAAGGCCTCAGTGAGAGGTGACATTTGAGTAAAGAATGGTGGAGATGATGGAACAGCCATGCGAGTCTCCGGGGAGAGAACCCTCGAGGCCCTGGGGCAGCAGTGACGGTGCAGAGTGGAAGTGTTTGCTGTTAGAGGGCCGAGGAGGCCAGTGTGGCTGGAGCTGAGCAGGTGAGGGGAGTAGCTGATTGGGGGCCAGGGGACAATTTAATCACCTCTCTTTCTATTATATGTAAGAGGATGCTTTTGAACTGCTTGGCAGTTATTGCCTATCTTTTAAATTTCTTTTTCTATGCAGAAAGACTGGGACTTTGAAATTTTGCAATACTTTCTCCATTGCAAAAGGTGGGAATAATACATACAAATTTTTTTTAATGCATAAACATTTAAAGAGAAGAAAATAAAAACACCCCTTACCCCTGCTCCCCCCCCAGAGGGCCACTGTTATCTCTGAGCATTCCTCCTTTCAGGCAGCTCCTTCAGTTCATCATCTTCCTGAAGTGTAAGTGCCTTCCCCCTCGTACCTGTTGAAGGTAATAGAGAAATGCTTCCCAAAGCTGCTTCTTGACTATCACAGGTGACTGATTCTGGAATTAAAGAAAAGGTTTTGTGTATCCTTGAAAAAACTTGGAATTGAAGCCCAGGTAGTGAAGTTGTTGACCGCTGAGAATACTTGAAGAGTAAGTCACTCAGGAGCTAAATGTGTCGTGTAGAGCGCGTTGAGTGTGGTGTGGCAATAATCCAGGTAGCGTGGGTGACGTTCTGGGTGGTGTAGATGATGTTCTGGGTGGCGTGGATGATATTCTGGGCAGTGTGGACAGTTCCA
Source organism: Myrmecophaga tridactyla (assembly GCA_004026745.1). Lineage (NCBI taxonomy): Eukaryota > Metazoa > Chordata > Mammalia > Pilosa > Myrmecophagidae > Myrmecophaga > Myrmecophaga tridactyla. The sequence goes on from PVIY010020996.1 coordinate 26,306, forward strand.
GGCAGTGTGGTGGCGTGGACAGTTCGGGTGGTGTGGACACTTCTGGGTGACGTGGACAGTTCCGGGTGGCGTGGAAATTTCTGGGTGGTGTGGACAGTTCTGGGTGGCGTGGACAGTTCCAGGCAGCGTAGACCGTTCTGGGCAGTGTGGAAAGTTCTGGGCGGTATGGGCAGCTCTGGGCGGCGCGGGCAGTTCTGCGTGGCGTGGGCAGTTCCGCGTGGCATGGGCAGTTCCACGTGGCGTGGGCAGTTCCGCGTGGCGTGGGCAGCTCTGGGCGGCGCGGGCAGTTCTGCGTGGCGTGGGCAGTTCCGGGTGGTGCAGTTCCCCGTTCAGTGTGGTTCTGCGTTGAGGGCAGTGCTCAGCGGTAACGGCAAACATTCACTGAGTCCCTCCTGCGTTCCAAGCTCTAGACACAGGTTGTCCCCATTCAGTTCTTGCAGCCACGCTGCGCGGTGGGTGCTGTTATACCATTGTTCTCCTAGTCGAGGTGAGCAGCGATCCCATCTCACAGGTAACTAGGGCCGTACTGGGCCCTCCACATGTGCACCCAGGCTCCGCGCAGGACTTTGGCTTGAAGATGCCCTGGACCACCTGGCCTGAGTCATCTCCCTGCCCCTTCGACGCCCAGCCTCTGCTGCCGTGCCCCTGGTTGTGTAGAGAGGTTTGCCTCTCTGCTGAGCTGTTAGGAAAGGCACCGTGGAAGGTTCTCTCTGATTCTCTGGCCTGGCTCGACCAGGGACGGATGCGGTCACACCCAGGAGACTCAGCCCAGTGCCTGGCACACGCCAGCTCCTTTGTGCTAAGCAGCTGTCCTTGTTATCAGTGAGTCCTTCTGAGACCTTGTCCCTTAGGAAAGGGACACCTGGAACATCCTGTGTCTTTGTGTTATGTGGGCCGGGATGGGTGGGATCTGGTCTGTTCTTAGTGGCTTCCTTCATTCATTCACTTCCTCACTCATTCATACGGAGGTATGATTTTCCAGGAAGGAGAGTCCCCTGGTCTCAGGTTTCCGGAGGCACCCGGTACATTCTAGATTCCAATTAGCTTAATTGCTTCACGTTAGACTTCTTAGAAAAGATTTTTTTCTAAGGCGCTTCCAGGAATGTCTCCCCACACTGTTTCGTTTCCCGCTTCTTTTCAAGCTTGTCTCCTTCAGCTTTATTCCTGCAGTACTGGCCTCTTCCTTGGTCCAGTTAGTCCTGGCACTCCCACATCAATTCACATTGGAGTAGCCAAAGCAGGGTGGAGGAGGCACCAGGGGAAAAATACATGTATGTATGTGTATATAATTTTTTTTATTAAAACAAAAAGTTCTATTTTAAGCCGTTTGTGTGTTTCACTGAGGGAGCTGGACACAAACTAGACCCTGAGTTCTGACTCTGCCCCTCTTCCTTTCACCATCAACACCAGATTTTTAAAAGTACTTTTCAACAACCAGAGGAAACGGTTACATCCTGATTGACACACAGGATGTGGGACAGCATTCTTGCTGCTAAGCGATCAGGATTTCAGCCAAGGGAATATAATGAAATCCACATAAAAATTTATTTACCTAATGAAAATCCTGGAGTAATGCATAAGTGGTTCTCTGATAATAAAATGCAAATCTAAAACTATAACCAGGAGGACAATAATCCTCATTAAACGTATTGTCTGGAGGAAGCCCATGACATCCACTTAACGGTGATTTGATTTGTTTAGTAATTTCCACGTAATATTTAAACTTTATTTCAAGCCTTAAAAACCCGCCCACAAGTTTCTTTCTCTTCAGAGAGGAGGGCAGCTGGGTGGAGAAGGGTGGCCCCCTGGCCGGCTCTCAGGGCACCCCAGCGCTGTGTCCTTCCCTGCTGCCCAGGGAGACGTGGGGTCCAGGAAGGGACAGCGAGTGGTCAGGTTTCCCTCTGCGAGGGACACTCAGAAGAGCTCCCGTTCTGCAGGAAGACATAGGGCTGAGGGTTAGGAATACCCCTAGAGGGGCAGTCACCTGCCCAGTGTATCTTCCACTTGTGGCGGAGCCAGGTCCCTAACTCAGCCTGGGGCTCCTGCCTCCCTGAACCCCGAGATTTGGGTTAGCGTCTCGGCGTCCCGGTTGGCGCTCCCGTGGCCCTAGACCATGTGGTGGTAGTCCTTCCCTTAGGAAAGAGCAGACTTAGGCTGTTGGTGTGTGCGTGTGTGTGTGTGTCTCTAAAGTGTTCCCATCACGCATGACGAGGGCCTCGAAGATTTACAACCTTCTCACTCTCGTCTCCTTTTTCTTATCTTTTTTTCCTAACATGTTTCGACTTATTTTTTCCTTTGGAATGTTGCAGAACATTTTGCAAATATATTAAAATGAAAAGAACATCGCAAAAATCACCCCAACATCTTAATCAAAGAGCCCCCTGTCGAGGGCAGCTCTGGGCTGTGGTTAGGAACATAAGTCCCAGCTGTCAGCTCAGTCACTGTGCACCCTTGGACAACCTCCTCTCCCTCTCTGGGCCTTAGTTTCCTTTCCTGGAACAGCGTTTTTCTGAGCAGCAGTGAAGATTAAACAAGATAATGGGTCTGAAGCGCTAGCAGAGTGTCTGTCACGTAGTCAGCCAGAGTTAGGTGGATGAGGACCGCTTTGTTGTTGTACGAGGAAAGATTGTGTTGTGCAGGGAACCATGGCACAGAGTAGGGAGGCGGTTATCCGGGCGAGCCTGCCAGCAGGCCGTAAGGCTGTGCGTTTCCATCCAAGAGCTGGCTCAGGTTACTCCTGGCCCATTAGCGCACTCTGGTCTGTGTTGGGAGCCTCTCAAGTTCAAGGTCGATGGCAGGTTTTGCCCCCACGTGGGCCTCTCTGCTTTGCCCAGAGTCATTAGTTGCCAGTGTGACCTGACTAAGAGAGTGGGGTGGTGCAACCCCTCCCCTGCCCCGACCCCTGGGTCCCACCCCAGGGCAAGGCCTTGCCGGCCATTCAGAGGAGTAGAGAATCCATTTATTTAGAAAAGCAGATTTGAGTCCTGGTTCTGCTGCTGACTCATGGGCAAGTCGTTTAACCAATTTGGGCCTCAGTTTCTTCATCTGTTAAGTGGACCAAAAGTAGTATTTTATCTCAGATGGTTACTTTGAGGCTACTCTGAGATTGAGCTCGCTTGCTGGCCTACAGTAAGCAACCCTGTTATTTTTCTCCCAGGAAAACTCCTGGAGCAGGAGGGATCTGAGTCCGGAAAAGAAGAAAGGCGTCGATGGATGAGAAGAGGGGTGGGGAGCATGGGAGACATTGGGCTGTGGGAAGGGGCAGAGGAGGTAGGCAGATGGAAGGCGTTTGAGGAGTTGAGTCTGCACTAACTATGTAGGTCCCTGCTGACCCAGCTGGGGACCTTGCAGGGGGACACACATTTGCAGGAGGGAGCAGTGTCCTCTTGGCCCAAACTAAGCAGCCCTCAAAAATTCCTGTGGGGGTCATGCAGGCCAGTGAGCTGACCTTTCAGCCGAAATGCAAACCACAGCCTCACGCATCAGGAACCGTCCCCCCACACCCTGGCGTTTCTGCCCACGCTCTTGTTGGAATTAATTTATCAGTGAACCAGCTGGGAAATGCTGGAGCCTACCCATCTCCCTGCACATCTTTCTGCTTTCCAGGCTCTTCTCCCGGTAGGACAAGAGATGTGGAGCTGATTGGTTTTCTCCATGGAACCATCTCTGGGGGAAGGAGAAAAAGCCCAGAGGCCCTTTGGTGGGTGTGCAAAGCAGACCTCCCGCCCTTTGAGCGCAGCCTCTGAGGCTGCAGAGGGGCTGGGGGTGGGGGTGGGTTCGAATACCCAGAGGTCTGTGGAGCCCCGCGTGACCACCTTCCCTGGGCCCACAAAAGGGTCTGAGTGACAGCCCGACGCTGCCTGCACGCACCCAGGAGCAGGGGCAGGGGGAGGGAAGGAGAGAGAAAGAGCGCAATAGGGGCAGGGGAGGGGGCTGCCAGCCGGGGACAAAGGCAGAGACAGAGAGAAACAAAGGAAGAGAGAAAATCCCCTCTTGTTACAACCTGTGGTTTAAAGAAAAATGTGGTTTGCTACCCCACAATGCCTTGGAGTGAAAATCTCAGTTTATCTGATGAAAAAAAAAAAAAAACAACAACACAACAGAACCGTTCAACTTGCAAGCTGTACCTCCAGCCCAGGTATGACATCTTTGTCCATCCATTCGTTCTTCTGGGTGGAACGCTTTCCCCACCCAGCCATGGAGTCATTCTGAAACAAGAAGAATCCAAGGCCGTTGTCCGCTGCCAAATTTGGAACAAACATTTTTCTTTCTGAATTTAAATAATTGCATTGCATCCCCAGCCCTGGTTCTCCTCTAAAAGCAGCCCCAAATGACATTTGGCAGGCTAACGATGGTCTGGTTTTCTCCCCCTCCGCCCTGTGGGGCTTTCTTAGAATATTTTCCTCAACGTCTGGGCAGTTGGCTTTTAAACCAGTTCATTTTTTTGCTCAGGTCTCAAATTTTATTAAATTTAAATTTTATTCCATTTCAGGCCATAAAATCTCCAAAAGTGGCTTTGAAAGTGAACAGGGTTTGGCATGCTTGCAATAGGTTACCTCCAATGCAAATAAAAGAGTCTAGCTTCCGAGGAGAACAAGGCTCCAAGGGTTGAGGAAATGCATGGAGGGGTTAGAGACCGTGGCACAGAAATGGTCAGAGACCAATTTAAAAGCACGTATAATTTAAATGAAACATTGTGTGGACATATGGAACCAATAGCTTTGCCAAAAGCTCAATTCTATGGATTGGGTCTTAAGACTAAACTTCAATCTGACTACCCAAGGTGATTTTTAGCAGACAAATGAAAGCTCTTTTTTGCTTTCTGGTCTAAGGGGAATCTTAATACATTTTTAAATTATTTGGCATTTTGAATTAATTTTCTTAGAATGAAACGAGATTCTTAAATTGGGATCTTGTAGGGAAAAGACAGCCAGGTAATTAGTGAGCTGATCTCCTTTTCTGACACACAGATGCGAGGAGGGGAGATGTATTCCAACCAAGGTGCACACAAAATCTATTTTAGAGTGCAAATTTCAAAGTAAGCAACACCATCTGTTCTTTAATTATTTCTCCTAAAGAAAAAAGGTCGCTAAATTTATTTGGGTTACTTAGTTGGAAAGAAATGTCTTCAAGACGCTAAGAACCAGAACTATTAAAGGCAGAATTGTCAGCTCTTGTTTGCTAGGTGTCCAAGAGCTCAAAATAGTAAAGCTGTTTTAGAATTGACTTTTCCAATGAAGCTTCCTTTCTGTTAAGCAGGGCCTAATCACCCAGCACCTGGAGACAGTCCTTCGCTGCTCACGGCTGGGGGCAGGGGCTATGGGATTGAGCAGGGGCTGCATATTTTAGCAGGACAGTCAAGGGAGGTGAAGTGTAAAGCTTCACCTTTCTCCATCGCTCTATGGGGTTCTGTCCCCATTTGTGGGTGGCCTTTCACCAAGGGAGAGGGTAGTTAGCTTCTGATATTTGGAGTGTCTATAACTTCGAGGAGTTGAGGCTGGGAGTAGTCAACTTATGGTTAGGCCATGGGGATCCCTACACTTTGCAGAGTCCTTGTTATCCACCTACCCACCCATCTATCCATCCACCCATTTATCCATCTTTCCATCCGTTCATCTGTCCATCTGCTCATCTATCCATCCACTCATTTATTCAAAAAATATTTATGGAAGCCAGACCTTATTATGAGCTGGTGATAGTACTAGTTCTGTCCTCATGGAACTTACAGTCTTATGGAAGAGATGGCCACACTCATATGTAAACACAGATGAGCCTATGATTCCTAGCAGTGAGATGTGCTCTGGAAACTAAACCAGACCTGTCCAGTAGAACGCGCTGTGATGGGAATGTTCCTGTGTGTGTTGTTCAGTGTGGTAGCCAGTAGACACGTGGCTGTGGAGCCCTTGAAATGTGGCCAGTGTGATTGAGGAATTACATTTTAAATTATACGTAATTTAAATTAGATTTAAATAAATAGCCACCTGGGGCTAACAGCTACCATATCAGACAGCTCCGGAGACCTCCCTTACTTGATGTGTGGCGAGCAGATCTGCAACTTCAACATCATGTGGGGACTTGTGAGACGTGCAGATTCTCAGATCCTGTCCCAGATCTGCTGAATGAGAATCTCTGTGGGTGGAACCCAGGAGTCTGAGTTTTAATACTCCTTCCATGTGATTCTTATGCAGCCCTGCTTCTGCAGACAGGGCTTCAGGAGTGTGGTGCTATAATATGACTCAGTTGGGAGCAGGGCATGGAAGAGTGGGGGGATTGGATTTCACATTTATGGAAGTCTTCCCAGAAAAAGGGCTGATGGAGTCGCGCCTGAAGAATGAAATTGTGGGCCTGGCATGGGGGTGGAGGCATTAGTGCTGGTGGTGGTTGGTGCATAGCTCACCACACCCAGTGGTGGGAAGGGGCTTAGCACGTTTGATGAACTGAGAGCAGGCCAGGGCAGTGGTATACAGAGAAGGGGGTGTTTCTGAACTGAGGTCAGAGAGGTCAGCAGATAGAAGACCTGGTACTGCCAGCTGTGTGATCCTGGACTCGTGTCTTAACCTCTCTGGGCATTGTGTTCTTCATTGATAAAGTGGGGATAACCACACTCAATATCAAAGGCTAGAATGGATTAGAACTGCCTAGGTAAAGCACACCCACTGGGATAAGCGGGTGGCCTAGTGCTCTTATTTCTTATCTATTTTCCTTTGTTCTCTAACTACCACACTCCCAATTCTACCTCCAGGGTCTCAGCTCTGTCTGAGAAGCCCCCCTGAGCACAGGTCTATCCAGCTCTTCTCATTCAGGCCAAAGCACGTGGTGGTCCCTGTGGCTCCGTGGCCTGAACCCTGTGTTGGGGTACGGGGATCTGTGTTCCAGTTCCTGCTCTGCCTTTGCTTCCTGGGAAATCCTCTCCAGGCAGCTGCATTTCTTTAATTGGGTTTGTAATCATGGAGGCCCCTTGCAGAGCCCTTCTCTGGGAGCCCAGGATGGGCCAGGAGAGTGGACTTCGGCAAGGATGATTTAAAATCAGATGTAACCAAATGCCATTTGGGGAAAGACTACATAGTACTTTTAGCAGCATCTTTTCTGTTGTCTAGACATAAGATCAGCATTTTAGGGAGAAGTGTCAAGATAAACTTTCCCCTGCCTTCCTCTGCTCTCCCCTCCCCACCACCAGGACTCCAGGCACCCCCCCCACCCCCAGGACGTCAGGTGGCCAGAGCCTACATCGAGCCCGAGCTATTTATTTGGCAGCTGAAAATTTTGTCCCTGGAAGATGCCAGACTTATTTTGAGGTGGCAAGTGTTGCAGATCCTTCCCTCCTGGAAAGACACCAAGAGGCCGATCGCAGGCCTGGGGTGGTATTTTGGAGGGACATTAGAACTTCTTATCTAAAGTAGACGTGGTGGGTTTCTTCACTCTTTCAGATTTTGCAGTCAGCCGTGCCCCCAGCATTTGGGATAGTGCCTTAAACAGAGATTAGCCATTGCAGTTATTATCATGATTATTTGCTTTCTGCTTCTCCAGGACTGAAATGCGGCCCGTGTCTCTCTTCTCTAGACAAAGACATTTCACAATAAACTCTTTGAATTCCTCTTTTGTGAAGAACATCTGGGGAAAAGTTTGATTCAAAGGAATGAATAGCTAATGGTGGAAGTTTCCCCACTGGGGCAAAATACTGATTTGTAGGGAAAGATACCTTCCAAGCACCTCTCAGGTCATTTGGACTCCATGCCAAGATGACCTATGCTGAAATAGCAGGATGCAAACTGGTAGCCCTGCGACTGCACCCAGTGCCAGAATCGTTTTGCTTTGGTGGCTGCTCAGGATTAAAGTTGTTTGGAATTAGAAGCTAATACTTAAGAAGCAGGAAAGTTTGCACAAAAAAATCCAGATTTCTAGCTCTTCTGGGCGATGCACCAGTGGCTCAGTGGCAGAATTCTCTCCTGTCGTGCTGGAGACCTGGGTTCGATTCCTGGAGCCTGCCCATGTAAAAATAAAAATAAAAAAATAAGAAAAATGAAAAAATAAGAAAAATAAAAAAATAAGAAAAAGTAAAGGAGTTATCAGAAGATCTGGCAGCACTGGGCCTAGTTCCTGCAAAGCAAGGACAGCTGGCGCTGCCCGTTTATGCAAGGGCTGGTGTGTTGTAGAGTGCCACAGTCCTCACTGTTCCCTGTTGCTGCCGCCTCTCCCTGCCCCCTTTACATTAACCGCCTGGCCCCAGAGGCCCTGTGCATTGTCAGTATTCCAAGGATCCATAACCTGTGCAGATGGTTCCTTGTGTGGGAGTCCTTGCCAGCTGCCCTAAGGCTCCTGGTCCAGCCCTGATTCCTGCTGGCTGAGTGGCTTTGCCCCAGTCACAGCCCCACTCTGTGCCGCGGCTTCCCCATTTGTCCACTGGGGCATAAGAACTGGAGCAGTGGCTTTCACTGTACCTAGAGAGACCAGCCAGGAGTAGGCTGAGAGGTGGGGCTCTGGGCCCCAACCTCCTTTACTTCATTTATGAGTTTCTTTGGAAAATAAGGGGGTTCTAAGCTTGGCAAACGGTTGAATAGTTCCTAGGTAACTTCCAGTTCTGACCCCGTATTTAGATCTGACTTTATCTAGCTTTTGCCCAGGGAGCTTTTGTTTCTTTTTGGAGGAATGGTTGGAGGTGTCAGGGGCAGGGAAAGGATACTAATACTATTATTAATATAATATGGCTACACTTACTGAGCAGCTATAATGCAAAAGCACTTATCTTCCCACCAAGGTCAGTGCTCTTTCCCCCATTATAGATGAAGAGACAGAGGTTCTGAGAGGTTGAATAACTTGCCAAAGGTCACCCAGCTAATGAATGGGGGAGCCAGGCTGTGGGCCTGGGTTTGTTTGAGTCCAGACCCTGCCTGAGGAGTGGGGGAGGTGGGAATTCTGATGTCCTATGTCAGAGAGAGAACCTGAGGGAAGAGGCCAGTGCTCCGTGGCTGCTTCTTAAGAGAATCCCCTGGCCTCGTGTTGTTGCTTCCTGGGTCCTCCTGGGTTTCCAGGAGGAAGAAATGGGAGTTCAGCAAATCCCACTAATGTCCTTGAGCAGTGAGCTGTTTGTTTTCTTACTTCAGCTTCTTCAGGGAGGAAGATGAGGGGTTGTGCCCCCTCCCCCAGAATGTCCAAGGCGGTTATGCAGTGGGGAGGGCGTGGCTCCCTGGCCTTTGCCTAGAGAGCTCGTGGTCCTTCTGGGTGGATTTCGGGGGAGAGGGTTGTGGAACCACCCTGGTGGTCTCAGTTGGTCCCTACCGGTGAGGGCTCAGTGGCTGCACGTAATAGAGATGAAGTCTGGACCACCGGCGCCAAAAGGGAATTTAATGGGAGGATAAGGGGGAGTTGAAAAAATAAATGGAAGGAGAAACTGAGGACTGCAGATAGCTGTGGAGGTCAGTGGAGCAAGAATGAATGGGCTCTTTTCTGCTGGGAACCGCTGGTGGGGTGAAAGAGCCCCCCACCTCCTCCATCTTTTGAATCGCTGTGCTCAAGAATCCATCTCTGGGAAGATCCACGTGTGTAGCCTGGGTTGGGTCCCTGCCCTTGGCTGGTGGGGTGGGGGTGGACGTTTGCATGGGCAGGCCCCTGAAGCCCCACACGGTCCTTTGTGCACATCAGGGTCGGGGGTGGTGGACATCTGGTGAGCATTACCCCTGCCTGACCATCACGCTCCCTGCCGAGCTGTCCGCCCGTCCTGGGAGACTTCAGCAGCCCAGGTTTGGGGTGCAGGGCGGATGGGGGTGAGATGGGCCGCTGTGGACTTGGGCTCACTGGATTGGATTTGCCTAGAGCATCGAGATGGGAGGGTCGCCGGGGGAAGCCAGGCCGACGTCTTTCCTGTGCATATGGGGAAATGGGAGCCCAGAGAGGAGGAGGGCTCCCCCAGGCTCCCGCAGCCCGGCCAGGGCCAGGACCGGTGAGTGGACGCCTTCCTTCTCCCATGGCAGTGGGATGGACACCATTTCCCGAGGGCGGCGCGGGTGCCTCTGCTGGTGGGGCAGGTGGTTTTGCGTGGAGCTCACATACACTTTTAAAAGCACAAGGCACAAAATTTAAAATGCCCCTAGCTACCCACTCCCCCTCCCCAGAGGCCTCTGCTATTACCAGTTTCTTGTGTTTTGTTCCAGAGACATTCTGTGTACAAACACACAAAAAAATGCATGTATTTTCTACCCCCCCAACAGATAGAAGCACATCAGACACTCCCTCCCCATTTTCCACTTCTTAGTGGATGTAAGAGATGATTCCTAATCTAGTCATTTAGTGCTGCTACTGTAGTTTTTAAGTTAACTTTGTATAATTGAAGTGTCACATACATGTGGAAAAATCCATCAGCTCGGTGAATTTTCATACACGGAACACACCCGTGTTGTAACCGGCATCAGATTAAAAAACAGCCTGGCAGGGTGCACGGGTTCCATTCTCGGCCCATGCACCCCTCACCCCCACCCCAAAGAAAAATGAGAAACGACATGGCCAGCTCCCCAGAGCCTGGCCCCAACCCCCCAGGCAAGGGTATCCGCCGTTCTCACGTAGACATTTTAAGTCTGAATACTTATGTATTTATTTTAATAGATATTTGAAAAAAAAAAACAAAACAAAACACCAAAACTATAACTAGCACATTCAACTTGAGATTTCCCAGATATTTTGCTTAAGATGAGAAGTGTGTGCTGGGTCCGGGACTGGAGTTTGAGAGATGGCAGAATTGCCTGAATCCAGGAATGATCTTGAATGAACCTGAGGTCCCCCCCGGGACCATGGGGGCCTTGTCCCCTCCTGCTGCGGCCCCCAGTCCCAGTGCTTGGATTTGCTGCGGCCCCCAGTCCCAGGCACACAGCCGTCATGCCTGCAAGACGTTGCACATCTGGAGTGAACGCTCCCTAGGAAGGGCGGGGAAAGGGGAAGGGGAAGGGTCTCAGGTCTGCTAGTCATCCCTAGTACAGTCTGGCCCATACCAGTGACTTTGGCTCTGGTCCCCCTACTTTCATCCCTAGCTGGCCCCCAGGTGCTGTGTTCTGCGCCTGAGGTGAAGGGGTGTATGCATGCCTGGGAGCCTGGGACCCTCTCACCCAGGGGCTTGGCAAGTGGGCTTTAGAGTTGGGTAGGGACTGAATCCTAGCTTTGCCGCTTTCTGGCTGTGTGACTGTGGTGAGTGTCTTTACCTCTCTGAGTGTGGGTTTCCTCACCGTGAAGTGAGGACACTTGTCTGGCCTCCACCCCTCTCCCCACCCCCAGGTTTCTGAGGAGTCTACGGGGCCCACCGTGGGTTGAACCCCCAGCCCAGCCCTTGGGTGTTCAGGCCAAGCTAGCAGCCACATTTGAGGTCTGCTCCCTGCCCAGAGGGGCGGGCGGGGACAGAGGCCTCTTCTCTGCCCTTGTGGCATCCGTCCCAAATGAGCAAATGGCTCTCAGCGGGGATGGGGAACAGAATCCCTCCCTGCTGGCCCGGGCTGGCTGGTCCAGGGCAGCTGCCCTATTCCCAGATCTGGGGTTCCAGGCTGGGTGGCTGAGGGGGGCGGGCCAGGCGGGGCCAGGGCAGCTGACAGAGCCTCCCTGGGGGGCTGGGAGGCCAGCTGCAGCCCCTGAGCAGAACAGAGAGCCAGATATAGTTTTAACCCATTCTGTTCCTGCCAGGGAGGGTGGTTCCAGGTCCTGAAAGGGCCTTTTCTTTCCCTGGCCTCGATTACCCTGTGAGTTCCTTGTTAAACCAGGACTCCCCAGCAGGCAGCACACGAGCTGTATCTGGCTGGTGAGAAGATTGGTTGGGCCTGTTGAAACGTTAGAATAATCCATATAAATGTTCAGGCTTCTGGACCCCCTGGAACAAACAGAAGATCTGGCTTTGCTGGGTGCCCTCCCGAGTGGTCGTGTTGGCTGGGCTGGGTGGAAGAGGTCACTCCCCATCCCCAACTGTCCCCCCCGCCCCTTTACTCATTGCTGGTAACTGCCTGGTTCCCCTAAGGGACATTGAGATCCTGGCCTGGAGAAGCCTGTCAATGTAAACTCATTTTACCTCCTCTCCTATTGAATCTGGAGGCACACCACAGGGACTCTCAGGCTCTGTTGATGCCCTCCTAAGATGGGAGTCTCACTATCCCCTGGGTGGACCTTCCCACGTACCTCTGCCAATAAAATCCCATCTGTTCCTCCTTGAAATCTCCCTATAGTCACTTCCACTGGTTAGTCCCAGTTTGATTCCTTGAGGCCACAGCAAGCTTAGTCCTGCTTCCCTGTGACAGCTCTGAAACCCCCTAATCCTGCCCCTCTGGGGCCAAACAGTGTTAGTTTTATTTTTCTTATTAAGATGTGGTTTCAAGACCCCCTACCCCCATTATCCTGGTGCTTGTCTTTGGCCACATCCCAGAGGGTCTGTGACCTTCTTGGAGCCAAGCTTTCTGACACTGGCATGCACACTCCAGGAGCCTGAGACCTCAGACACTCCTGGTGTCCCACTTCTGTTAAAAGAAGGGCAGTGCAGATGTCTGGACTGTCCTCCGTGAGGCCCACCACCCAGACTGTGGCATCTCCAAGTTATGGATCACTTTTATTTTTCTCTGTGTGCCTATCTGCATTAATTTTTTCCCCCTACAATCTGAGGGATTTCAAAAAGGCAAAAATGCAAAGAGCTTGGGATGAATTCACTTTAATCAGCTGCTGGCAGGTGCCTGCTGGGGAGAGACCCTGGGCCAGGGGGTCAGAAGAGGGGTCGAGGGGCTGGGTGGGGCCCTAACTCGGGGGTGCTCATGGCCTGGGGGATACTCATGTGCCAGGTGTCCCAGCTGAGCAGGGCAACCAGGGAGGATTGTGGGAGCCCAGAGGAGGCAAGGGAGGTGGTCTGCCCTTGATCAACGTCCGTCTGGTGGGGCCACCCAGGCGTGCATTTTAGGGAGCAGCAGTAACGTATTTGCCTGGAAGGCAGGGGGTGGAGCTCAGAGGCTGGAGAGGGCACCTCGGAGGGGGAACTGGGACTGGGAGCTGGTGGGTCCAGGACCCCGGAGGACTCAGGGTGGTCTGAAGGTAATGAGCAAAATGGCCAGAGTGAAAATTACAACAGTGGCCATGTGGTGTTAGAAGCTGGCTTAGACCCTGGCTTTCTCAAGTTGTGGCTGCGTGACCATGGACAAGTTACTTAATTTTCTTGAGTTTTGGTTTTTCTCATCTGTGAAAAGGGAAATGGTGGTTGAGAGGTGCTTAGCCCAAGGACTAGGCAAAGAAGGGGGTCACAGTCTTTCTTTGGGGTCTGTGGTGTGCTTGCTGGGTGCTTTAAGCCTGTACTGCACTTCCTGGGGAGGCAGGTGCTGTTGTTCCCCCATTTTGCAGATGCAGGCACTGAGTCAGAGGTGCTGGCCCTCTGGGCTCTGTGCTGGGCTTTTCCATGACACCACCCTCCCTCTCTGACAGCCCCCAGGGCATGAGCCACATGCCCTAGGGGCTGTGCCTGGCCCTGAAGTCTTTCCAGGGTGTCTCAGGTTTCCAGAGGACACTTGCTCAGGAATTTTTCCCAGGGAGGCAGGGCTGCAGAGCTGAGGGAAGTGAAGCCCGGCGTGGGGGAGGTGCCCAGGCCCCGTGGGGGTGGAATAGTAGCTAGTGCACCGGCCTGGGCAGGTTAGTTGAAGTCCTGACCTCGGCCTCTGCTGGAGGCTTCCTGGGCTGCAGGGACTGGGGGAGGAGCTGCAGGCAGCTGGGCTGGGCTCCAGGGTGACCTCTTGTCCCAGTGCTACTCGGGCCCCCAGGTCCTCAATCTGCAGAGGGGCCTTGGGGGCATGGGAGAGGTGGGAATGGCTGCTGCCAGCCTTTCCACTGCCAACAAGAAGTGCCGGCTGCCTTAGGCTTCTGGGGTCAGGGATGTCCAGCTCAGATGGGGTATTTACAGGACAGGCAGACCCCCATGGTCTGAGCACAGAGCGCTGGACTTGAAGTCCAGGTTGGGCTGATGCCCCTGTGTCACTCTGTCAGGCATGTCCTGCCCCCGGGCCTCACTTTTCTCCTCGGTGACACCCGGGGCCTGGCGCTGCCCGTCCTGACCCCACACGTTACGCAATCAGAGGATATTCCCTCCGGGTGTGAAAGTGAGTCGAAAGCAGCAAAGCTCCACTCAAATGCCAGTGACCTTGTTTGCCAAGGAACATTGGCTGGCCCGGTCTTGTCAGCGGAGACCACCACCCCTGCCCCAGCTGGGCACCATTTATCGAGCTCTTACAGGACACCAGGTGCCGTTCTTTGTGTTTGCTGCCTGGTCGCCTCACCTCCTCGCGGTGCCTCCGGGGGAGATACTCATACTATTCCCATTTGACCGGTGAGGGAACTGAGGCAGAGAGAGGTGAACCCCGGGTCCAGTTTCACATTGCTGGTTGGTGTTGGAGCCCAGGTCCATCCTATCCCTAGCCCCACGCTCTTAGCTGTTTGATTTTTCTGCCTCGGAGACCTCACAGGCCAGACACAACCGGTGAACTTCTTGCAGAACATGGAGAGGCGAGGGAGCAGAGGGACGTCCGACAGAGAGCTGGGTGCAGCAAGGCGGTACCTGGGCTCCTGGGCTGAACTTTGTGCTTTCAAGCCATCTCCGTGGCCATCTGCTTTGAGGACATGCATGCTGGAGCCCACTCCCCACTTCTTGTGGGGCGCCCCAGATCTCTTTAGTTCCCCACCTACATGTCCCCACGTCCACCCAAAGGTGGACTGCACCTTTGGTGTTACCAGTTTGCAGCTATTACCCCAGAAAAGCCAGGTACCCCAGAAAAGCCGTGTTCTTTAATCCGCATTCAGTATTGTTGGGTGGCATCTTTTCGATGTTTCCATGGCGATGTGACCCGCCCGTTTGTGGGTGGTAAGTTTTGCTTAGGTGGTTTCCATGGAGATGTGTCTCCACCCATTCAAGGTGAGGTTGCTTACTGGAGCCCTTTAAGAGGGAACCATTTTGGAAAAAACTTTAGAGGCAACAGAGCCCACAAAGCCAGAGACCTTTGGAGATGATAGAAAACGCCCCTGGGGAAGCTGCTGAAGAAGCTGGGAGAGAAAGTTAGCAGATGTCACCATGTGCTCTCCCAGCTGAGAGAGAAACCCCGAACTTCATTGGCCCTTTCTTTGGAGTTAAGGTTTCCTTATTTAGATGCCTTAATTTGGACATTTTCATGGCCTTAGAACTGTAAACTTGCAACTTAATAAATTCCCCTTTTAAAAAGCCATTATTTTTCTGGTATATTGCATTCTAGCAGCTTATGAGCTAAAACAGGTGTGTATTCCCCACCAGGTTTGAGGAGTGGGCAGCGGGTGCTGTTTGCAGGGAGTGAGGCATGGGCAGAGCTTGGTGTTGTGGGTGTCTCAATTGACAAGGGAAGGAGTTGGGGGTGGGAAGAGAAAGGGGTGGGCTGCAGACTGGGGGTTCCAAATGCTGGCCGCTGGCCTGGGTGCAGAGCTGGGTTCTGCCAGCCGCCACTGTCTGGCAGATGGCCAAGCTCTCGTGTTCATGGCGGTTCAGAAAGTGTCTCCTGTCACCCTGGGTGGACACCCCAGCCCCAGCCTCCTGGTGACTTTGTCCTTAGGGATGTCCTTTGGACGTCATGAGGCTTGGTGGAGGCACCAAAAATAGTCCAGAAGAGCAGGGAGCATGGGTGCTTTGTTCTGGCCGTGTGCACCCACCCACAGGTCCTTAGCTCTCCTGCTGGGAGGCAGGGTGGTACCACGCAGGGCAGAGAGGGCCAGCACGGTGGTATTTGCAGCTGCAAAATGGAGATGGGGACCTCGAGAGCCTTTCTGGCAGTGACTCCTTCTCCTGGAGTCCTTCTCTCGTTCTCTTGGGGGTTCTGGGGTCTCCTACCCACGAGCTGCACAACCTCGTCACCTCAAACCTCTGTGAGGCCGTCTGCATGGTAGGGCGGGGTCACTGGGATAGTGCCTGCGAGGATTTGGGCACAGGCAGGTGCCCGGGGGCATGTGCCATCTCGGCAGCATCTGCGGCTTTGCAACTGTGCACCCAGCAGTCTTTCCGAGGGCCCCAGGCGCCGCCCCTGCCAGCACTGGGCCAGATGTGTTATTTTGGATGGTGTATGGGGAGTGTCTCTGCGTGGGTGTCCTCGCATGTTGTGTGGGCTGCTATGTTTTGATCCAAGGAAGCCAAGCTGATTTTCCCGGCCCATCTCTCCGCCATCCAAAGCAGAAAGTTAAATAAACACAGCCAAGCATTATCACAGAATGCAAGGAAAATGAACTGGGTCCCCACGGGTGGCCCACATCTGGCAACTGTTGGGCCTCTCAGGGCTCTGGGATGAGACAGATATGGTTGGAGGCGGGAGGAGCTCAGTGTGCTTCCTATCCAGGTCTGTGCCTCTTTCCAGGTCTCTGCGCCAGCCTCAGGAGCCCGTGGGGGCTGCAGGTGGCTTGCCTTCAGCTGCATCCCTTCCCATCTGCACAGCCCTTTCCAAGGCCTTTAGAGGGGCTTCCCCTGATGCTGGCCTAGCCTGGTGCTTGCCCTGGAAGCACAGTCTATGAGTTGGGCCTGTGCTACTGAGGCCTGCGGGGGAGGTGGCCAGCAGCATTTGGGAAGCGACTGTGGTTGGCATGATTTTCTGTCCCTAAAAAGGCCATGGTGGGTGGATGAGCCACATGCTGGGGGAGCACGTCACCTCTCTCTTGACCTTGTGGTTGTTGTGTCTCCGCCCATCCTGCCATCCTCTGCTCAGCACTGCCCTTGATCTGTGACATTCAGCCCCTACTGCACTGAAATGTGCAAAGTGGATTTCCAGGGTTCCATCTAGAGCAACCGATGTGTACTTTTTTTTTTTATAAACTTTTTTATTAATTAAAAAA